>CANYBF010290458.1:0-17811 GCA_948192965.1 Dalechampia spathulata
TTAAGTGTTTTTTTTATATAGTCTATATATAGTGTTTTATATATTTATATATATATATATATATATATATATATATATATATATATATATATATATATATATATATATATATATAATTTTGTACATAATGTATGAAATCATTTGTAGGATAATTATTGACTTCCTTGGTTAGGAAGTTAATAATTATTCTACGAGAGCATGTTACACAGTTGAAAGATGTGACAAATTTCTACATATTGCTATATAAGTTATTTAATCCAGAATTGTCACTCGACTTACTAGAGTACCAATCAAAGGGTTAAGTAACCAAAGAATGTTTAAATTTCTTTGTGAGTTTAGCGATCTAGTTTGAATATGACAGAGCTGGTTTTTTAAGTGTTAACTTTAATCGGATTCTTCTAATTCTTTATGTAGTTTTTGGAAGACTAAGTGCAAATCTATTTCCACTATGTCTTTCCAGAGATTAGAGGTGATTGTATGAACTACTTCCTGATTGTTTTAATATTAAGGAAGAATTGGCTCGCATGAAGCCTTTCTTCAGTGTTATATAACTAGCTTAGCGAATTTACCTTTGGACTATATTTGAACTAATTATTTTAATTTTACAATGAATGTTTTGTAAGCTTTCGGTTGGGTAGTTCCTAATATTGATTTTCTCAAAATTAAATTTTTTTGTTTCTTTTATTTTTATTTCTCTCCAATATTAAAATATTTTAATTTTATTTCTTCGTAAAGAATTAAAGGATACTCTTGTCTCTGCAGGATCGACCATTTTTTCACTACTGTAAAAATTATTAAATTTCTACGTTGAGGAAGTAGGAATTAATTTAATAGATTCGACACCTCATCAAATATATTATTTTTAAATTGTATTTCCCATAATGCATGAGCTTTTAAAAAATATTTCAAAAATGAATTTTTTATTCAAATAGACTTTTCCTTATATTTACTTTTAATAATATTCATTCTACCTAACTTTTTAATTTTCTTTTTTAATATTTTTTAACTTAGACCCAGGATTTTGATGTGTGTGTCACGTGTGAGTTAATTTAAGTTATTTGTCATTTTTTAGTATATCTTTATGAATGGTACGGGCATGTAGCTAACCGTACCAAGTTAGTGTTGTTTGCTTGAGCTTGGTGCGAGCATACCATTGGTTGATATGGGCGTACCATTGCTCGCATGAATTTGGTTTGTCAATAAACCTGTTTTAGTACAGGCGTACCATTGGGTGGTACAATCGTACAGTTGCTCACAGGAAAATTGTTTGTTAGGAAAAATATTTTGGTACGAGCGTACCAATGGGTGGTACGGTCGTACCTAATTTCTCTCTCATTTTCAAAAGTATCTTTTCAAATTAGTACGGGTGTACCATGTCTGGTACGACCATATGCGACTTAGCAGAAATTTTTTAAACTCTTTCTAACGGCTCTTTTAGATATAGAACTTTCATATCTTTCAATCTAACGGTTAGTTTTACAGAGCAATTAATTCCTTGAGCTTCTATCTTCAAGAACAAGTAATTTTACTTATATTATTGTCTTTTGGTAATTGTAAACTCTCAATTGATTGTATTTCCATAACCTAAGAGTTAGGTTTTTATTATTATGGACTGGTGTGTGATTAATGCATGAGCATTAAGTTGTAATTGAGAGTTTGTGAGGTTGATTATTGTAAAGGTTTAAATGTGAACCTAAAAATACTGGGGTTTAGGATTCATTTATTGAAACCTTTATTGTAATTGATTGAGATTAATGGAACCTTAAGTTGAGAACTTAGAAGAAGTGGACGTAGGCAAGAGTTAGTGTCGAACACTATAAACCGCACGTGTTGTCATTTCTGCAGGGATTTCATTACCTTTTTCTCAATCAATTTATTTTTTCCTAATTTAAGCATCATAACATATAATTAGATTAAATTTAAATATCCATATAATATATTGAAAATCCAAAATAATATTGACAATGAATCATATACCTCAATTATATGCTTCGTATATTTTCAAAAAATAATACTGAAAAGTATGTTAAATATACTTTAATTACATATACTTTAAGTATACTTGAATTGAAAAATTAAAGTGAAACAAAAGATAAACATTTTATATATACTTCAATTACAAAGTTTTGTAATAATGTATATTTTAAATATACCTAAAATAACAAAAAATTCATAATCTTATTTCTAGTTACGTATTGTACTATATTTGTATTGTATATTATGTATGTTCAAAACTTTATAGATATACACCATATATATATATGTGTGTATATATATATATATATTGATTTAAAATTATACTATTTTTCCTTTAAAATTCATACTAAGATAACTCGAAAGATATATATATCTATTCAAAAGCAAGATGTATATGTCAATTAATCTAACTTTTGTAATGTTAACAACTATAACATTATAGACTTCATAATCAAATTTAATTTTATGGTTGTGAAATTATCTAAAAAAATAAAAAATACATAGTAAATAGAATTTAAAACATGTAAAATATATTAAATGTATATTGTTTATATTAAATATATATCATTTATATATTTTTTCAACTATATATCACCTTTTTTATATCAAATTATTAATTAAAAATAATATCAAAATAATAATATCACTTATAATTTTTATCGATTTTCTTACAATTTTAACTTGTAAACAAATTCTAAAAAGGAAATATATCATATTTTATATATATTCATTTATTACTATATTAAATAATATTCTTCTCCTTAATGATTAAAATAATATGATTATTAATGGTTAACACATATAAGATATTTTTGCTATATTTTAATAGACTTAACTAAAGCTACTTTTTTGTAAATGTTTTTTTAAAAAATGGGTAGTTTTGTAAAGATCCCTAAAAGTTGCAATGGAAAACTTGTGATCCACTATGAAAAGGAAATGTCCAATGAAGTCATGTCTTATGGTGATTGATCAAGTAAATTTGAAGGATCAATGAAAAAAGTTGTAGCTCATATATGGAATTCAAGCCTAAGAAAAATAAAAATTGAAGCCTTATGATCATCCACTATCAAATCTCAAAACACCAAAGATCTAAAGGCATATGCAAGGGTGTTGATTTTATACTATAGTATCTTATCATTTTTATCTTTACTAAATGAACTATGAATTAACTTATAATGACATGATTAAATATTGTCTTCTAGGTGAAAACTTATATGGTTATTTCTATTATTAGGGAAGATTACATAATAAACATTTTTTATAATACAAATTGTTAAAATAGTCACAAGCTAGAGGAGTGACATTGATACAACATGGAATCATGTTTTCTTTTTCTTGAAAGGCTATATTGAACATTAGAATAATCATATTGTTTATATCAAATTAACAAACCCATGTATTTTGTATGATTCTCTAGTATTTTCTCAAGAATCAAGTTTTATCTATTTTTAAGTAAAAATTACATCTATACAATATATTATCAATTTATCTCTTACATACTTACGAAATATGGAATAACAATACATATGTTGAAAGAAAAAATTTAATTAATTTATTTAGTGGAGAAAATCATGGATGAGTAGAAGAAAGAAAATAGGAAAATAAAAGAGAAATTTACATTATTACACCACTTTTTAATTTTATTTTCATAAATGCATAGTCTTCTAAAATATATTTTTAAAATAAACTTTTTTTTATTAAAAAGTAGAATTTTTCTGATATTTATTTTCAATAATAACCATTCTTTTTTTATTTCCTCTTTTAATATTTTTTAGCTTACCTTTTTCTCATTATTTTCTCTCAATCAATTTATTTTTTCTAATTTAAATATCACAACATTCATTTAGATTAAATTCCAATATCCATATAATACATTAAAAATCTAAAATAATATTGATAATAAATGATAGACTTCAATTAGATGTCTGTTATATTTTCAAAAAAAATACTGAAAAGGTAAAATATTTGCTATACTTTATATATATATATATATATATATAATATTAAATAACAAAAAGTTCATAATTCTTGCTTCTAATTGCATATTATCCTATATTCATATTGTATATTATATATATTCAAAACTCTATTGCTACACACTGTAAAACTATATAAATTTATTTTGGTAATGCATCTACCTATTTAAAGACTATATGCATATAAATGCATCTACTTATTTAAAAACTAGATGGATATATCAATTAATATAAAGAAATAAAGAATTATATCTAATTTTTGTAATATGATTAACTATAACATTATATATTTCATAATCGTATTTAATTTTAAGGTTATACAATTATCTAAAGAAATAAAAATATATATAGTAAATAGAATTTAAAATATGTTAAATGCACATTGTTTATCTACTTTTTGAATGTAAATCAACTTTTGTTAATCCAATTGTTAATTAAAAATAATATCAAGATATTATATTATTTATAATTTTTATAAATTTTTCTTACAATTTCAATTTGTAAACAAATTTTAAAAGGTAACTATATCACACATACACACACAATATATATATTCATTTATTATTATATTAGCTAATATATTTTCTCATTAATGACATAATTAATGTGATTATTAATGATTGACTCGTATTGACATTTATGAATATTTTAATACATTTAACTAGACATATAATAACTTTTTATAAAGATTAATTTTTTATAATTTCTTTTAAAAATAGGTAGTTTTGTAAAGATCCTAAGATTTTATTAAAATATTAATTTTTTAAAAATAATACATTTTTTATAATGAATATGATTAAACTTTATAGTTTACAATAAAATTTATGTTAAATATGAAAATATGTTATTTTTATAATTTTTTAAAATAATATTTTAAAAAAACTTTCATTTCTGATATTTTTCAAATTTTTTTAATCAAAAATTCTTTCAAAAATCAAACAATATGGATTTAAACTTTTTCAATTATCAATAATTTGACATCAATAGATTTACTAATTTAATTTATAAAAATTTAAAGATTGTTCTTGTTAATACTTTTTAGAGTTTGATTAATGGAAAAAACCTTCATGACTTACTAATCAATCAATCAATTTTCTCTCCCACCCAACATTATTAGGTTATAATAAGAATCTAATAAGTTTTTGAATGTTATTAAGTATTTTTCTTGAAAGTTGTATGGTATGATCATCTTGCTTATATATGTTATTTATTTGATTGTATATCATCAATCAATTTATAATTAGTTTTTGTTTAATCATACACCAAAAAGAGTATAAAAATGAACAAAATCATGATCAAAATATAACCTTTATTCACTTTGTAGTAGTATCTGCACATCTAACTTCTTTGCATCATTAATTAAGTTTTAAGCTTTTTATATGTATTAATGAACAAAAAATCAATCTCCTAATAATATCTTAGAAAGAATAGTTGACCCTTTATTTGCCTAAATGTAAATCAAGGGTTCTAGATTGACCTTTGAATATCCATAATATTAGGTTAATTTATTTCTCATTATATTACTACCATAACTATACTAGCATAATTTCAATCATCATTAATTTCATCACTATATTTTGGTTGCATAGGTGAAATTAATGTTCATGATATATATATATATTTTATTTATTTATTTATTTATAATACTTTTTATAATTTTAACATTTAAATTGATAAGCTATTTTGATGTAATAAAAAAATACTCTTTGAAAATAAAAGGATTTACGCTTGAAAGCTATTATACATATTTTAATGTCACATCTTTTAGCTGCGTAACATACTCCAGTAGAATGATTATTAACTTCCTAACCAAGAAAGTCAATAATTATCCTACAAATGATTCCATACATTTTGTAAAATACATATTTTTTAAAAAAACAACATATTAATTATATACAAACTATTACCAACAATATAGTTTTACATAATACTTTTCATATATAGACATTAAGCATAATTCCATTATTATTTTACAAATTATAAGTTCATCACTCTTAATGTATTTTCTGCTAAAGAATTTTATTTATGTAGTTGCACGATCATTTATAATTTGAAAGTCTGTAGGGAAAAGTAAACTTATTACCAATAATCTATTAGTATGTCCAGCTGCTTCACTGATGATCCAGTTCTGCGACTTTGCTTGGTCCTGCGTTTATCAATTGACAAACGCTGAGTATAAAACTTAGTGGTGCTAGTGTAACAAGTATCACACATACACAAAAAGATTTCTTAACATGTCAACATAATATCATTTACTCTTAATGATAAGTCATTAAATAAACAATAATTCAGCCATAATATGGTTGTGTACATTTACCATTTCAACATAGCATTTACCATATTTATATGTCGTGCATCTCTGTATGAGTATGCATTATGTCATGAAATCTCCCTCATTTCTGATCACATCATTAATATGTGCATTTACTAGGTCTTTCTTTATACCACTTTCAGTGGTACCATAATCATATCTCATATAATATATATAACCTTTTCAATTCTTGCTTTATCATAACTTTGTTGTATGTATTCCCGTAAGAATTTAAACATTTATCCTAGTGTTAAACTTTAAACATATTTCTCATATCAATATATCTTCCTTTCTTTCTTATGTCACCATGATATGCTGTGTCATGATTTATGATTAATGTATTACGCATATGCTATATTTAGCAACCATATTATATCGTGTATATATGTAATGCGATTGCATTACCATACCGTTGCCCCTTTGATCATTTAATGATCGATGACTTTAAACAAACTAGTACAAACCTGGTATGTCCTTTCCTTTATTAATATCCTTGAATGATTTGTGAATATTATCCACTGGTTTACCTAATTAAAAATTAATATCAATCTTTTATTAGTAATTAATTCATCCTTAATCATTCTTATAATTATATACCATTGAATTGTTCAATCTTATATCTAATTCAATTTATATTATTTATTGCTAAATATTTATCATAGTAATATCTTAATAGATTCTGTTTAAAATCATACTAAATTTAAAATCGTTTGAACATCATTTTCTTTTTAATGTTATTACTCTCTCTTACTTCTAATATTAATTAATCATTAAATAACTTTCAGTTACCTTGTCACTATTAATTTATAACACTGTCATTATTTTAATGGTACATATTAAATTTTATCCTATTATAAGCTGCTTCTCATTACTTAACTATGATGGCATTCTAATAAAACAATTAATAACATATTATTTAATTATGTCTTATCTTACCTCTTTTTATATCACAATTTCTAATTTGTAAAAATAGTTTATATCATTTACTTCTTATTAAGAACCAAAATATGTTATTTAAAAACAGGTTCTTCTCTTATGTTGAATTTATAAGTATATAGGTATTTATCAAACAGCTAGTATTTAAAACATCTGTTTATTAATCTATTATCATTTAAACACTAATTTTGAATTTATAATATCTTAGCCATATAGTGAAAATATCCAGTATTAGAATTCATAAATCAGATATTTAATAACTCTTAAATAATTTCTTGCTAACTTATTCCTTAATAATCCTGATATCATAAAACCAATTAATGACTTTAATAGTAACTTTTAATTAATCCCTTAATCTATCCTATTTCGTAATATCTAAAACTTATATCAATTCATACTTAAACTTATGTAAAACTTTATAACATATTCTTAACTAATTGTTTACTTAACCATTTCAACTTAAATGCCATCTAACCTTTAACTTAAATATTCAATGAAATCATTTAAGTATATTCATTAAATATTTTAACTGTTAATTATTGTTATAGATATTACTTATAAATCTACTAATCTATCATCATCTTATTTCTGTTCAATTAATAATATCTTTAATCAGACTCCAATATTTATCATACTTATATTTTACCAATACCAAGTATTGTTATTACATAATATGAAAACAGTTACTAACTCAAATTATTTCTATCAGTATTTAAACTTAAACAACCTGATAGAAAACCCTTTTCATAATTCTATCTTTAAACCAGTTAATCATTAAAACAATAACATTTCCCTACTTAAATTCTATTATAAACATTAAATCATACCCAGAAATAATTTCATATGACTTTATATTACTTCCTTTAACAATAATTGATGCCATGTATCTTAATATCACAAAAAATCCATTACTTAAGTACAAACATCAATCAATCTTTACTTACATAATTCCTGATTATGTTTCATTTATTCTTAACTTAAATATAGTCATTAATCCTTCTATTATATTTTAAGATACTTATTTCAATCAATTATATATACCCTAAATCAATAGAATCAATATTTTAACATATGCTTATACCTTACTGCTATCTTAACTCATTATTCTGTCTAACAATAATTCTCATATAATACCATATTATTGATTTAATAAACTACTTACAATCATTGAATATGCTTAAACAATTAATCATTTAAATCCATTTATACTATATAACCTTATACTCCAATTTAGGTCCATTTAAACACTCACATTTTATCTTCTAAACTTCCTTAATTAAAACATCATATTTTTGTTCAAAATTCTCATTTTTAAATACTTAATATCCTTATTTTAGTAATCATATGAATCCACAAACTCGTGTAACCAAAATCCTTCATGAAATTCATTAAAACATAGAAAAGTTATTTCTTAAGCCTATCTTTCTTCACATGCACTTGTTTTCCTTATTTCTTTATAAAAACTCTATTTATTCTTAATTAAGACATTAAATACCTTAGTCATACATTAACTTAGTCACTTAGTTTATACTTTTCATATCTTATATGCTAAAAATGAAAATTAAACTTTAATTTACCAAATATGCTTATCTTTAGTCTAATTAAGTTCATTTTTCATATGATTCTTATTAACTCCTCATTAAGAACTTCATTTAACCTTAATTAAAAGTTAATTTTCTAAATCATACTTAAACTTAACCATTTAATTCATAATTCTTAAGTCATATACACTTAAAATGACATTAAACCTTAAATCGTCAATTTTTTTCTTAACTTATCACTTAACTTATATCATTTTTTTTAATTTCTTACCTTCTATTTTTTATCATCATCTTAAACATGTTTTAAACTTATCAATCAGTAGTCATTTTTCTTAAAAATATTTGGCCAAAAGGAAGATCACAAAACACACACACCCACACAATCCATCACCCTTTTATTTCATGTCTTTTACAACACTAAGTACTAAAACCTTCAAAATATAAACTAAAAATCATCAAATAATCTAAATAACATTTTACCAAAACTCAAATCTCACCAAAAATTTTGAAATCAAGTCATTCTTTCACTAATCAATACTTACTCTTACTCAACTTTAAACCCAACAACTCAAATCTTCACTTAACCTCTCCTTCTTTGGATTTACCTACGAATTTGTGTGGATCTTTCTAGTTTCACTTCCTTTGGCTTGATCTATGCTTAAATCAAGCATGCATGTACCTTAAAGATGAAGATCAAACATAAAAAAAGTTAGACAATAAGATAGGTTTCAGTTTTTAACCAAAGCTCATGAAACTTCATGTTTTTGGCTTTAACATGAAGAATCACCAAGAAATAGGTTTGGTCATAAAGAAAAACAAAGAAAACCATAAGTATTTAGACCTTACCTTATCATACACTTAAGTACCTTGCTTATACTTGAAAAATCCAAAACAAAAGAGAAGAAAAAGGTTGCGGTTTGCTTGATGGAAGAAGAATATATGCGCTCTCTTTAGAAACAAGAAGAAAATGGATATATATTGTCTTTAACTTAAGCCTTTTGCTTAAAACTTGTAAGATTCATGAGATTTCAGAAGAAAAATAGAGAAGAAATGAAGAACATGTTGGCTGCTTTGAAATAAAATAGAGAAACTAGGGTTAAGTCAAGAAGAAAGAAGATAAGGAAGTGATAAGATAAGAAATAAGAGGTTTTGAAAGAAAAAGAGATATGGAGGATGAGGATTTCGGCCAGATGGAAAAACAAATGAATAATTGAGGGAAATGAGGTCCAAATGAGTGGAAAATTTGGTTGGATGCATTTCATTTGGACAAAGTTCCATTTTAGTCCTTAAACAACACCAAACTACCCTTTTAGCCCCTAAACTTAATTATTTTCATATATTTATTTTTAAATCCTCCAATCATAAATTAAATTTCATTTTATATATTTAAAATATACTCAAATATCATCTATTTTAATTATAATTACCATCCATCAATTCTCTAAACCAACTAAATTAATATTCCTACATTCTCTCTCCATCCACTAACACCTTCTCCAAAACTACTTTTCCAATTTCCTATATAACTTTTTCAAATACCAATCCCACTTGTATTTATTTATTCTAATTCAATTCTACTTTGAATTACCCTATTTTAATCATATATTCATCTATTTATTTATTTTCATATCATGTATTTAATTATTATGCATTAATGATATCATAATACCATTTTATGACATCATCATATCATATAAATTTAAAATTACTAATTTTACTTTTCTAATATTTACATTTTATTATTTAATCATACTAACTCATCATTAATTCATAATTATTCATTTTCTAAGAAAAATAAATTTAATTTCAATTGCTTACATCATGCTTACATCATCATTACTCAATGATGACATCATAATTAATTTTTAATTGAATTTTTTTCTAAACTTTGCATATACCTAATTTAAGTTAACAAAAACACTTTGAGCATAGTCAATTAATCAAATTAAGTATTTTTAACATCGAAAACATCGATTTAGTACCATTCAGGGGTCATTTTAGTGGTTTCGGTAAAATTTTCAATTTCATCATTTGAGTTATAACTTTAATCTTATCATATGCTTATCATCATAATGATAATTTCACATCATTTTCACCTCAATAATATATAAAACATAACATTTCAAGTAATTTCATAAATGCAACGTGTGTGCTCTTTTTAGGATATGACAAATTTAGTGTGAGCCTTAGGAAAATACTTGGGTTGTTTTTAGAATTATGATTCTAGGATTGAAATTTTTGTTGAAAGATTAGTGGAAACCTAAATAATTCCTTATTCTTTTCTTTCTTGCTATGATGAACTTCTACAAAAGCAAATAATATATTCTTGATTTCTTGTCATGTAATATGTTGCCTTGTAGGATAGAATTCAACTTCTTTTTAAGTTTGTAGCCATTAATATGCATGTAGTATTTTAGGAAATAAAATTCTACAAATAAATATCTTACAGAAAGATTAAATAGATATTTAAATCAAATAAATTTTTAATTAAAATAAATAAATCAATAAATAAATATCTTAGTAAGGGTTAGAAAGAAAATTCAAATTCAAATAGAATACCTTCCATATACTTGATAATAAAATCCAAGATTTTACGAATGAAGCATTTAAAATAAATCCAACATTAATTAAATAAAATCAATATGATGTTCATAAAATCTATAATATAATTTCCATGGGATAAAGAAGTATTTTATATAGATTAACAAGTATCAAATTAATTAAATATTATTTTCATAAAACTTATATCAATATTAATATTCAAATAAATATAAATCTATAAAATTAATAAATAAAATAATTAATAATCAACTCTTCCTTCTATCTTTTCCATAATGCAATTATCAAAAGTATGTAAATAACATATTCATAGTAAGTGCAACAATCATTTATTTTTCTAATAAATCTTCTTTGAAAAATTCAAATAAGCATCTACAAATAATAACTCAAATTCATTAGATATATATATATATATATATCAAAGTAAAATACAACATAAATATCAAATATATATTAAAAAGGTCCATAAAAATTTTTGAAAGAAAATTCAAAAAGAAGATGAATAAACAAATAGGAAACAAATGAAAAAGAAAAAGAAATACTCAAAAATTTAATCTCACAAAAAAATAGGAAGAAGAAGAAAACGAATGTGATGATGAATGGTAATGGTACCAGAAATGATGTGGTAGCATCAAAGATTCCAGTGATAAACAATAATAAAACAAGATGAATGAGAAGATGTGAATTTGAGAATGATAACATAAAAGGATTTGAATTTTTAAAATAAGGAAAAAAAATTCAGATAAAAAGAAAACAAAAAATAAAAAAATGTAAAAATATAATTGGGAAAAGGAAAAGGAATCTTTTCATATCTATCCAATTTTTTTAAAAAAAAATCTCAAAAATATCATCTCTAAAAAATATATTGTATATTTAGACAATTTATAAAAACTTTTTGCATAAATATCCATTTTTGAAATCAATTATTAATTATCACATTAATGATGATATTAATATCAAAAATATGTTGATTTATATATGAATCAATGAATGTATATAGAATTATGATATAATTCCTTTTTAATATTTGTTTCAACTTTAAAATTTAAATTATATTTGAAATGTCAAAAATTATATTTAATGTATTTTGAATTCTATTAAAAAATTATATTTTATGTATTTTGAATTTTATTGGCTATGTATTTTTTTAATTTCTTTAGATAATTGTACAATCATAAAATTAAATCCATTTATGAAGTATATAATATTTTGGTTGATCAAATTATGAAAGTTAAATAAATTTTTTATTTCTTTAGATTAATTAATATATACATCTAGTTTTTAAATAAGTAGATATATTTTGAATGATCTTAGTATGAATTTTTTAAAAAAACAATTTAATTTTGAATCAAAATAAATCTATATAACTTTATAGTATATACCAATAGGTGTATTTAAAATATCCATTATTACATAATTTTATAATTAAAAAAATATTAAATATTTATAAGTATGCTTAAGGTAAGGTATACGTTATTAAAGTATATTCAAAATTTATTTTTGAGTTATGTTAATATGAATTTTAGAAAAAAGTTGTTTAATTTTAAATCAAACTAAATTTATATATTTTTATAATGTATATCAACAAGGTTTTAAATATATAATATGCAATACCAATATATAATAATATATAATTAGAAGAAAGAATTATGAATTTTTTATTGTTTGATATTAAATATATATACATTGTTATTTTAGATATACTTAAAACATACATTATTACATAACTTTGTAATTAAAGTATATATTAAATATTTATATTTTGTCTTGCTTTAATTTTTCAGTCAAGTATATCTAAAAATATACATAATTAAAGTATAATTAACATATACTATTTAGTATTAATTTTTTGAAAATATAAGATACATGTAATTGAAGTCTATAATTTAGTCAATATTATTTTGAATTTTAAATGTATTGTATAAACATTAAATTTAACGTAATTGGATGTTATGATATTTGAATTAGGAAAAAATGAATTGATTGAGATTAATTAAAAAAAATTATGAGAATAAGTAAGTTAAAAAACATTAAAAGTGGAACTTAAAACAAAATGAGGAAAAAGGAAATTTTAAAAACTTTAAATTAGGAAACCTCACATAAATAGAAGTAATGGGCATTTTTGAGAAAAATATTGAGAAAAGACTATATTTGAATAAAAAGTCTAGTTTTAATATTTTTTTAAAAGGATAAGCATTAATAATAATATTTTTTAAAAATGATGTATTTTTCTAAATTTTTCTATAAACTTTATCATTTATTTCTATCATAAAGTTTAGTCCATATGTAATTCATAAAAATTGCAATATTTACTAAAAATGAGAAATCATAATGTTTTAAATTTATCATCATATTATATAAATTTCATTATTAACATCCACAAATACTATGTATTATTTAGCAATACATTAACAGAATTACATCAACTATTCAATTAAAATTTTCATTAACAAACCGATGAACAAAAATTTGTAAAATTATATATTATGAAAAAAAAGGTGTAGCCAAATGAATCATTTTTGTCCTTAAAACTCAATTTTATTGGCAAAATTTTGGTGCCAATCATTTTAAATTATCCCAACAAAATTGCAGCCCCTATTAAACTTAATTATTAGATGCATATGAATGAACTACATGCCCCATCTTTCCCATGTCTATATCTCATCTTTCCCATGTCTATATCTCTTTTTCTCATGAAACTAATGTCTGATTGATAGACTTTCTGCCTTGCATTATTGACCTTATAAAAGCAACATTTTAAGGGGTCGTTGATGATTCCACGATGAAAGCAAATAACAACTCATCTCAAACGTAATAATAATGACCATAATTAAAATGCTTTAATAATCTAAATCATGCTTTTAATGTAGCTTATAATATATTAGATCTATTAAGATATTGATTAGGAAATATCTTTTGTATTGAAAAAGAAAAGGATATTCACTCAATGAAAGTGCTATTTAATTTAGTGTTAGATTTTTAACCTTCTAATTACAACCCATGTCACCAAGTAATTGCCATGAATTGTGAAAATAAAAATACTCATCATCTATGTCTTAAAAATCTTCCATCTTTATGCTTAATAATTTATTCTCTAAATGGTTACATCTTTTATTTATTATATAATTTTTACATGTAAGCTTGTCTATTTGAACAAAAGAAGTTTTAAGTTACTTTTGTTAGAAAATAAAAATAAATAAACAAATGTTTTTAAAGAAAAAAATTTCAAAATAATATAAATTTTTATCAAATAAAATGAAGAAAATAAGTATTTTTTATCCTAAACCTTTTAAAAATGTATTAATAAGCATGTATAAATTAAGTACAAAAGTTCCAAATTTCATAAAATACTATTATGATATATTGACAATATTTATTCATTCACTTTTATCTTTTAAATAGATTATTATCATAATTTGTATCTTTTATGCTTTTATATTAATAATAACTCTATAATGAAATGCTTTGAAGATTCTTATTATATCATACTTTGAGGCATTTCATGATTTTTAGAAATATTACCATTCCTTTGATGTTTGTCACATGTGAGCATCTTTGAATAATGTTTGAGAGCAGCATGATATTTGAGATAAAAGGATGCTAAACCATTGTTGCTTTAATAGGTACTCATGCTTGAAGAATTTGATTGGGAAGCTTCCTTGCATAATAGATAAAATAAGGCTTGTTCTTCTTTGATCAAAAATAGCCTAAATAGCAAAGTTGATTGCATCATACATAATTTTAAATCATAAATCTCAATCCAAAGGTTGCAAAACAGGAGCCAAAATGAGAGCCTTCTTTAACCTTTTGAAAGCTTGAACACATTACTCATTAAATAGACACTAAGCTTCCTTGGCTAAAAGATTACATAACGGCTTAGAAATTTTTGAAAAGTCCTTAATAAACCTCTTATAAAATCTAGCATGACCTAAAAAATTTTGAATATCTTCAACACAATTTAGATGTGGCAATGACTCTTCATATATATAAATATATATATATATATATATATATATATATATATTCGTTAATTCCATAGTTATAACATAGGAATGAATATCGTGTTGTATACTTACTCTTATTTTATTCACAATTCTTAATCCAAGTAATACTTTTAATAAGGTCCTATTATACAAAATATTTAGGAATTGTCAAAGACATGTTGTACCCTTATTCACACTTGTTTTAGATCATCTCTCTAAGTTTGATTTAGTCTTTCATACAATTCTTTATTTTGCTTATGTTGCATATAAAATATATTATGGTTTTATGAGTCATTTAAATGCCTTATTAACCCATGTATTTAATTAAACTAGGAAGTTAAAGGTATACAAATAAATTCATTACTTTATACGAGAGTGATTGTTCTGCACATACAACATGCATAATCAAGCAACAATTCAATTATATTTAATGTCACAAATGAGTGATTGTTCCACACAAACAAAGATACGTTGATGTGATCACATGATACGTTGCTGCATCCATGCACAAGTGATTTACGCATCTTGAGTTTCAATGTTAAACTCTTGACGAGAGCCCTACCTAGGAAATTTTGACTGGCCAATGTCCGTGGTGTAATAAGGTTGGAAGGGAGTGGACTTTCATGCTTATATATGACTTGTCTAACCATTTTTGCGTTTTCTGTCAAAAATGCATACATGCATCGGTACTAACCCAATTCTGTAACAGCCATTGCATTCTGTTTTTAGATGTACTTCTGAGACATTCATGCATCCTATGTGTAGCATTGCATCGCATACATCTATCCTGTACATCTATTTCAAACATATTATTTTCTAGCACGATCTTCTCCAGGCATCATAGATACTTCGTGGATCCGCAATCGCGTTCATATTTCAGAAAGGGAGTGGACTCATGTCTTGTATATATCTTGTCTAACCGTTTTTGTGTTTTATGTCAAACACGCATACACGCATCATTACTAACCCAATTCTGTAACAGCCATTTCATTCTGTTTATAGACTCACTCCTAGGACATTCATGCATCCTACGTGCAACATTGCATTGCATACATCTATTGCATGCATCCATTCAAACACACCATTTTCTAACACGATCTTCTATAGGCAACATGAATACCTCGTGGATCCACAATAGTCAAGGAAGCTTAGTCCGGGCTAGCATCTCTTCACCATCTACTGTATCTGCTACATCTGCATCATCTCCACCAACATCTGAAATGGCACGGAATTTTGGAACCCCAATTAGTACTGATGAGATTGTCGCCAAAGTAACTGAGAAGCTGCTTAATGGGGACTTTGCCAAGAAACTGCAAGAACAGACAGCGGCTATTATGACTGAGAAGCTGCTCAATGATGATTTTATCCTGAAGCTACAAGATCAGATTGAAGCTTTCATGACTGAAAAATGGGCCGAACTGCAACTGAATGCTGGGGATCCTGTTAGGAACCAATCTGCCAATGATCCAATTGCTAGGGGGCAGACTGCTGCTGTTCGTAAGAAGAAGAGGGAGAGTTTCACTTCCCGCAAGTTCATAACTGAGGATGCCTCTAGGTCACGGTTCTCGCATCCTGAGAGGAAAGTAGGGGAGGTGAACACTGTGGAACGGCCACGGAAATTCTCCAATCTTGGCAAGCCGATGTCCAAGATTTTTGCCAAGCTGCAGAAAGAAGGGTACTTGACTCCCTTCCCCAATAGGAACAAGCCTGCGCCACCTGGGGTTGACAAGGACCTATATTGCCAGTTCCACCGGTATCACGGGCACAATACAGATGACTGTCGTTTGCTGAGGATCAGGATTCAGGACCTGATCGACTCTGGGAAAATTGTTGACCCAGAAAGGAAAAAATCATCGACCCAGAAAAGGGAGGATACAGTACAGCCAACCGATAGTGGGGGCACTAACCAGATACCAATCGGTGCCAATGGGGCAACTCCGGAGGAAGAATTTAATCTAGCTTTTATCTTTTGATATGACCTTGAACAAACTCCGTGCAATAAAGATCAGAATTTTGCTTTATTTGAGCGATCTTTACTTAGATTCAAGCATGCATATGCATCATGGTGACATGAACATATCTGATATTACTGTTGCATCAACATATGCATTTAACTTAGGCACTGGAGATTGTCCGATGTCTTGACTGTCGACGAGAGAAAAGAAACTGAAAATATTCTGAAAAGACATGAAAGGGCTTCTGCTGGATCTTGCAAAGATATGATATGCCAAAGGTTGACAGGTGCACAGCGAAGCATCGTATTCCAGTCAGGCCAGAAATCAGACTCAGGTGAAAAGAAAAAGAAAAGAAAAGAAAAAGAAAAGAAAAGAAAAAGAAAAGAAAAAGAAAAGAAAAGAAAAAGAAAAGAAAAGAAAAAGCAAAAAAAGAAAGAACGAAAAGAAAAACTGAGGCAACTGAAACCAGGATCGGCCCAGAAAGTACAAGAGGAATATCATCCGCAAATACAGAGCACTTCATCATGCTATGGGGTACAGCTCCAAGGTAAAACCCGGGACTTGCTCACAACA
>CANYBF010290636.1:0-16679 GCA_948192965.1 Dalechampia spathulata
ATATTTTTAATTCCAATCAGGAATGTTGCTATATGATTTCGATGAGGGAATCTATATTTTTAAGTCCAATCAGGAATGTTGACCAAGTACGCTTCTATTTTATTTTGTATCATATCATTTATGTATCATTTTTCTCTTTTCTTACCTTATATCCTCTGTATGATATATCATGATTATGAATGTGTATGTAAATGATTCATGACATGATACGTATGCATTATGCTTAATGCCGTGATGAATATGGAAATTAACAAAGTATAACATTAATCTTCCACCATAAATCATTATTCACAATCCACATCAATTGATATCTCATGAATAAATAAAATATATATCATATGGTAACAAATAAATAATAACTATAGTGTACTTATGTACACCTTTTCACTATTGATGTAGTTATTGATTATGGATATCTTAGATAGCACAAACCTGTTTAGACAATTAGTATTCACTGTCACTGTTCCTTCATTGAGTCTATGATAAATTTCATTATTCACTTAATTAGTAAAGCTATTTACATCTTCATAAAGTTTCTCACCATTAGGAATTCATAAATATCCATTTCATGTAGTTATACTTCAATCTCTAGTCATGATAGTCATATTTACACATTTTCATCTCATAGCATTACATTCATCATAAGTAGTAATTTTATATGCTTTTTAGCCAATTAAGCATTTGAACAAATTACTATTCATCATCAATATTCAATCATCATTGAATCATACTTGAACAAGTCATAAGTAATTACCCTTATTTATATCATTACATACACATGCATTCAAGTATAGATGCATATACAAGTCATACATGTAATTCAGCCATCCTTAATGTCTTAGTCATTTTCGTATTCATTAAGTATACTTAAATACCATTCAACTCCATTTGTTAACATAATAAACCATTAACTCTATTCATGTCTTAACCACTCCAAGTATTCAAGTATATGCATACATTTAAGTCATATATAGGCATTCTAGCATGTAGGTCATGTATCTTGATCAATTCAACATGTAAGGAACATTAATCAATCATGATTGAAACATAAGACATTAAGGTCAATTTATATCTCTAAGTGTATATACATGTGTATAACAATAAATGTTGAGGTTTAGGTATGAATAACTTTAAGTTTGGAAGCTTGGAACATGCATTCATTAAGTTGCCAAACATACAAGGCATGTATAAATACTTCCCATTTTTATAATTTGTATAATTTTTATCATGAATCCCTTTATATTTTACTTCCCATTTTCATGCCTCTTATGGTTCTTATGGAGCAATATATAAACTAGGATAAACACTCATAAATAAATCATCATTTCATGCACTTTTGGAAGTCCAATTTCATATAAACAAGTTACTAAAAATATAACCATTTAGAGTATGCACAAATTTATGTATCAAACTTGACAATTTATGTTTACTATTTTATACCTTTGTGTTTTTCATAGGGATTTTATATAACTTAATGACCTTCAACATAAGCAAACCTTATACCATTAAAAAATAGACTCAATAAGATTTAATTTGAGATATTACTTGCAATTTTTAAAATTCATTTAGGCTATCAATTTATAAAAGGTTGCATACCGCAATTTCCTACCTAATTTCTACTTAAATGTGATAGTTCATATGACGTGATATTTTTAATTTAGTAAATAACCTTAGAATTTTTTAAACCTAGTACCATTGGAAACTAGATTCAAAGATAATTCCAATGGTATATTATAAAATTTTTTTGAATAATATTAAGGTAGTCAAAATGCAATTACCATATACCTTTAACTTTGCTTTTAAGGTCCTGTTTTAACAAACACTTACATATATCATGCATACCTCTTCCTTTAAGCATCCAAATTACTTAAAAATTTTACCAAACTAAATACACACATACATATACATGTTATACACATTTATAAGTCAAAAAGTTCAACCAATATGCATTTAAACCTAACCTAAGGCAGCTAAACACAACCATACACACATGCTGCCCCTATTGCATTCATTTATGCATATTACTTGTAAACTCATTCCAATTGCATTCAAACTTTATTTTATTCATTCTAACACCATAATTTATATTTATATATAATTTAATAATTTATACATTATGACTAAATTATAGAGGTCATTTCTAAGGAGGTGAAAAATTGAGCAGCTGTATGCACTGTAACATAACTTTATTATTTATACTTTCCATGCATGAATTCATGATCTTTACTATATTTTATCACTACCAACACTTCATACACACTTTAAATAGAAACTATATCATCATTTACAAGCTAATCAAGTTAGGGTTTAATACAAATTTTGCATACCATAATAAAATTCATTCACTTGTAAAATAACATTAAATTCATCACTTAGCTTCCATATCTTTTATTATTCACTTCAATTCTTCAATTTACATAAAATTATCACAACCCTACAACAACTTGCCACTCCATCAAAGATGTACGAAAACATAGAAGAAGAAGAAGAACATATACTTAAAGCACATAGAATACAAAAAGAAGCATGAAACTAAATTCTCCATATGATTTTACCTTGAAATGTTATTTTTCCCTAAATTAGGATATAAATAGAAAGGAGGAGAGGAAGATTTTGAAATGGAGAAGGAATAAATATGTAAAAACTACCCATATTTGCCTTTTTGTTGATATTTATTTGATTTAATACAAAATTAAAGTAGGAACCAATCATATGTTGACACTAATCAACATATGATACGCTTGCTTATCAAACTTAAATTCTTCTTCTTTTAATTCATTATTATTACATCATTTCTGCATCATATTCTTATAAGTGTCTTACATGTCATGCATTATATGAATGTACATACATACCATTCATAAATTATTTTCTAAAATTACCCTTTTCTTTTTATGAAATGATATTTATGTCCTTAATCACTACTTAACTTATAATAAATTCTAACTTCATTTAAACTTTGATTTATATATTTTAACGTGTAATTTATCATATAATAACATGTTTAACATGCTAAAACATCACTTATCATATATAAATTCCATCATAGAGCTTCATCTAAAGCATTTAACAAAAGCATACGTAATTTGCATCTTTAGTGCATATTCACTTCTATAATCATCTTTTTCACTTTTCTTTCATTTGATTCTTTATCAATTTCATATCATATAGAGTTGCTTCACCTGTATATCATTTCATAATATTTTCTCATCTCAATCATTAACAAATCACTCCTTTTGCATTCTTATAGCATAAACATGCCATATATGTTTTTTCTTATGCTTACAACTTTAAACATTTTTTATACCTCATGTATTCTCTTACCATGAAATACATGCATACATATATATTTTTACATTTAACATAATTAATCCATGCTCAAACATCATTATAGAATGACCATAAGGTACATATGCGTGCATAAATTTAAGGTGTATATGAGGGTATGACAAACTATGCATAAAAATGGTACTTTCACTTTCTTGTTTCGATAATTGCATGTTGTATTACATAAATGTTTAAGTTTTGGTACTTTATTTATATGGTTTAATATCTTGAGATGTGCATGAGATGATAGACTAAAATTAAGTATCATTCATGATTCATAAGATGGTCATTAAAGGTACATGGTGGCATGTGCATATTAAGTGAAATGGAGAATGAAACATGAAATGAAAATGGTCATATAAATAGTAAAAAAAACCAAATGAATAGTTCACATGACTAAATGAATAGTAACTTATCTAGCATGTTTCAACACCTTAATGAATGGCCATCTTAAGCTTCTAAATTTAATGCTATACACACCTAGACCTTATAACTCTCCATTTTACACAATAATATAGACTTAGAAGTATGAAATGATGTTAATGTAATATGTTCTAAATGTGACCATGATAAGTCTTATATATGCTTACATGTTAGAAATACTTAAGTTCCATGTGAATATGCGTATGTATGACTTATATATACACTTGTACTTGAATGTGAAGATGTGTAATGGTATGAATATGGATAATGGCTAACCATATATGAAAATGAAAGTCAGTGATGTATAAATACACTTAATGGATGGTATTATGATTCCAAGGCTTAATTTGGCTGAAAGGCATGTAGGATTCCTACTTATGAAGTGTGAAATATTATGACATGATATTATGTTTACATGTTCATTATGAATCAATGTTTAATTATGATTACATGTTATGAATGGATATGGATTCTTTAAGGTGATAAGTTAAGTATAATATGTGAATGACTTTAGTAAGTGAATATGAATTAGAAATGCTACAGGTTCTATTTACGAGACTGATACTTCTCTTTCAGCTATCAATAAGGGTAAAATGGTAGTAGGTTTGTGCTATTTACTTTATGACCTCGCATAAGGTTTTGAAATAATGATTTCTCACTTATGTTCTTATGATATCAATTTAATGAGTTTATATTATGAATGATATGATATGATCATCTTTGCATATGATCATTAAAGAATCAATTATGCATCATGTCATGAATCAATCATACATAAAGACATATTCATGACATATCATACAAAGGATATAAGGTAGGAAAAGAAAATGAAATAAAAAGAAATGTTCAATGATAGCATACTGGGTCATAGAGTTATTATCGATTCCCTTGATGGAATTATATAGTATATGTTCCATGTTATTATAAATTCCCTTGATGGAATTATACAATTTATGTTCCTATCATGGAACCATAAAAAATTATTTTGTTCCTAGAACTAAAGTATTATATAGTACTGGAACACAGAGAAAAGGACCCAATATGGAGTGTGCACAATCATACATAAATGATATGAAATGTTACAAAAAAATTAGAGGGGGAATGCAAAGCATGATTGCATTCTCATAGACATGCATTATCATTTATATATCATGAAAACATAATTGATGAAATGATGAATGCACTACAGTTGCACTTATATAGAAAAGTTGTCACACCTTTATTTTTTGAATGTATAAAATTACTGATTTGAGAGATGAAAATTATTTTTATACGATTAAAAATTAGACAATGATGTGGAATTTTGGAAAATTACGTATTTCAAGGTGATAGTTCATAAATATTATGATGACTATAAGAAATATTTATTGAGATTAAGGAATGATGATAAATTGATAGTAGATTAATTCAAATACGCATGGTAAAATTAAGTGTATTTAATTAAGGTGATTAATTAAATTCATGTACATTAAGGTACGATAATTTACATATGCATGGAAATGCATGTAATTAAGGAAATAAGATGAATTATATTTATTTATTGTTGTATGTATAATTTAATAATTAAGTATGATTAAGGATCATATAAATAAATTATACATATGATATATATATATATATATATATACGTGTATAATTATACATATAGAGATAAATAAATTTAATGATTAATGGAGTGTATAAATTATATAAATAAGTATTAAATAAGTAAATGGAAATAATATTTAAGTATTAATTAGACATGTGATGTAATGAATATTAAATAGTTTAATTTATTTATGTTATTAAAAGGAATTATGAAAATAAGATGATATATATATATATATATATATATAAAGGTAAATAAATGAATAAATGATTATGTGGATATTATGTGAGTGAGATTTGAAAATAATTATTATTTTACTAATTATTGGAGGATATGTTAGTGGATGAATAAAATATTAAGAGTATTGGAAATTGGAAAAGGAGTATGGGAAGTGGTGTTAGTGGATAGAAAGAGAAAAGAATAAATTAGTATTTTATTAATTAGTGGGAAAATATGGGGGATTTAATTAATTGAATAATGAGTTGGTGGAAGGTATTTTGAGCAATGAATACGTATTAGAAGTGTATTTATATGTAGTTTGAGGGACTTAAGGGAAGAAAATCATATTATACATGCATTTCAAATTAATTGGTGTGTATTTATGGGTTTTATGGTACATGAGGATATGATTGATGGTCCTACACCTAAATCCCTCTTTCCATACGTTTTTGTCCTCTTTGTTAGGTCATAATATACATTTTTCTAATGTGGCCGAAAATCCTCATCTTTTCTCTTGCATTTTCAACACCTTCTTATCATTATCTTCTTCTTTCATCTTACCTCCATAGAATACAAAAAGATGCTTCATCTTCTTCATCTGTTTCTTCTCAAATCTTCATGTAATAAACACGAGCTACACGTTTGGAGTAAGAAATGATCAAGATAACTTTATCTTCTTCTTGTTACAAAGAAACTGATTTCTTTCTTCAATGAAGGCCTAAAACCATAATTCCTTATATATTTTCATGTTATTCTTCAAGATCTAGCAAGATTTGTAAGTGTTTCTTTAAATTTGGCTGAAAATCATTCTCTTTTTTTTGGTTCTTTGAAAAGGCTGAACCATTTTTGATCCTTTATTTTTAAATACAAAATCAAAACCAATTGATTTAAAGGTTTCTCTACAAAATAGTAACTTTATTTAGTGTTTGATCATATTCTTTGCTTGTTCATCTTATTTCTAAGGTACATGCATGCACATATAAGGATGCAAAATCAGTTATGGTGAAGAGATCTTTGTAGAGTTTTGTTTGATTTTTATCATTTTTTACTTAAAGGTAAGGTTTGATTTAGTGTTGTTAATGTTAAATTCATTAGATCCATGCTTTTTATGCTAAATGGAATGATGGTAGAATTTTTGTATGTTAGTTCTTATCTTGGCCTAAAGTTTAGATGTAGATTTTAGGGTTTTTAGCTTTTGATTTGATGATATAGTTGATTAGTGATGTAAATATGGATGAAACTAGTGGATTGTGGTGTGTGTGGGTTGTATTGTGATTTTCATGGTATGACCAAAACATGTGAAGGTAAAAGCTAGCAAAATGGTATGATTAAAAGCTTGATTAAAGGAATGGTAAGATTAATGAGTAAATAATTAAGATAAGGTAAGTTAACTTAAGGTATAAGATGAGTTAAAATTTATTTAAGTGGTTAATTAAGAATATTTAGTTAAATGATTTAAGGATAAGATAAATGATTTTATGATTGATAATTTAATTATATGACTTAAAATAAAGTGGAAAACAAAGATATTTCAAAATAATAAGATAAGGTATGGGCATAATAATGAGAATAAGGACAAAAAGGTACATTTTAAAATGTCATGTGGGTATTAATGATGCATACGACCAAAAGGATAAGGCAAATGATATTTTGGTTGATAATTTAATTCTATGACTAAGAATTATTGAGGGAATTAAGATATTTTAATATGAATAGGATAAGATATATGGTATTTTTAAGGATATGGCCTTAAAGGAGCATTTTAAAATCGTAAAATGGATTTAAGTGAGCCATACGACAATAATGGTTATGAAGGCTCAAATGATTGATTAATTAAGTAAATCAAGTATTATTAGAAGCTTAATAAAGTGATTAAATAATGGTATAAAATGATTTTAATTAAGATCTAAGTATGGTGTTTAAATAGAAGCTAAAGAAGAAGGATGTTATGATATTATGGCAATTTTAAGAAATGGTTTAACAAAGAGTTATAAAAATTAAGTATGATTAATATTGTAAGAATTTTATTGAAATAATGGTATCAAATTTTAGGAATTTGTTTATATTATAAGATGAAAATTTATATTAAATATATATAAGTTAAAGACATAAGGCTTATTATATGATGGTGATTAAGTTAAAAGGGGAAAATAACATATGATTTATAAGTATTTAAATTATTAAAATTGATATTAATATTTAAATAAATAAGTTTAAGATATGTGGTTTATTTTATGGAAGTATTTAATTAAAGTTTAAGGGTCTATGTTATCTGTTATATATATGGAATTGGAGGTTGGGATAGAGGTTTAAAGGACTTTTGTACGTTAAATTAAGTCATTGATTGGTCAAGAAAAAGAGTTATATGACAGTGATGTTTAAAGGTACTTTAAAGAAATTTAGATGTTATTTAAGTAATTTTTAAATAAGATATGATGAGGCATTATATTCATAGTAGTATCAAAAGATTTATGGATTAAAATAAGTAATATTTATGTTAAAGAGGGAGAAATTATATTTATGAAAGGTTAAATAAGTATGATATAAGAAGTTATATGATGATTGTTAAATATTAGTGATGATATTGAATAAGAATTAACAGATGCTAATGGATTATATTGTATGTCAATAGAAATATATGAATGGGATGTTATTAAGAAGTTATTAAATATTTATGGAGGATATAAATGAAAGATTAGTATATAAAGTTAATAAGGAATAAGTTAAGAACATAGAATGTATATGAGACAAGGACTGATTAATGTGATGATAATGAAAGAGTTTTTATTATATGCTGGGGAGTTTAACAGATATAAATAATAATATAGTAATTATGAATAGTGATATGATTATAAATATTAGGATGATTTTCTAATTTGTATGAAGTTATGATAAGTGACTTTTAATAGTTTATTTAAATGATTGTTATTCAATGGAATGTGTATGCTAATATGAGTAGTAAATAATTAATAATGGAATTAAAGTTATAAATTAAAGATGAATATTTAATTTGTGATATTATGTGATTCAAAGGGAATTTCAACCCAAATCACTAGAAATTTTTAAGCGAACGAAAAAATCAGGTTTGTGCGTTTTAACTGATTCCTTAATAACTGGATCGTCAAGTAAGTATGAACTTACATTAATTTTTAATATATGATTACATGTTTCATTTTATTATTTTATTTTAATATAGACATGAATGATTAAGTTAAATTTAAATATGACTTTTCTTAGGGGGTATTTTATAAGTTAAGATAATGTATATCATGGTATTTATATTAATTGATTTATGATGATATATATATCGAGATGATATTGATATTTAAAATAATGATGATAGTACAAATTTTAGATAATGACATTGAAGTGAAAATCATTAATAATAGTACAGATAATTATTAATGATATCAATTTTATGATATATTGATTGGTATTTATGTTGATACCATATGATTGATAGATATGATGACTACTCAATTAATTTATTGTCATGGGAATTTTACATTATTAAAATTGGATTTTTTATGAAGTATATTATTATTATTATAACATATATATATATGATTAATGATAGGATATGATATTCTGATGGTAAAAAAGATGTTGAAGTCTTATTATTGATAACAATCATGATTAATAATTATTATTATAAAATAATTAATTGTTAGTGTATTGATTTTATAATCAGGCTCATTTTCAGTATGATATAATCATATGAAAATTATGATTAGTGGTTGGTAGTTATAAAACAAATATGGAATGATGTAAATGATATAATATGATATATTAATCTAACAAATAAGATTAATATATACATAATTATAAATATAGTGATAGGATGGAATTTGTTAATTTTTTTAGATGCATATGATTACAACATGACATTAAAGAATATTAATTGCATGCCATGAAATATATATATAAGTAAGGAAGTAAAATTTACATAATAGAATGATTATTATTATATTTGATGATATCAATTGAATAACATGAGTTGTGCATAGTATTATATTTTGATGAAATTATAATTTCAAGATGATTTTATCTATACATATCATGGAATAAATTAGGCAAGTTAGAAAGCATAAATATGAAATAATTTTAAGAAGTTATAATAAGAGAAATTAAGAAATAAAAAGGGGTCTGAAGGTTCGATATGTGCTAGAATATGCTATCAAATTATATAGGTATCAGAGACTGTTGAATAGCGAAAAGATAGTAATGTACAAATTACTATAATTATAGTATATACTTATTTAAATGAGCTAATTTATGTATGTTGTGTTATGATTTATAGTAAATGATTCTTGATGAAATATTGATGATGGGTTATTATGTCATGGTATTTTAATTAATGCCAATGAACATATGTTATGGATGTTATATAAAATGGATGATGAGTGATACATTATTATGGAGCTTATATATGTTCATCATAGCATCATAACATAAAGCATACATATCATGCATGAAACATTAATTGATATATTCATAATCATGGCATGACATGGAGAAATAAGGAAGGACGAAAATGAGCGAAAGTTAGGAAATGATAAATGAAAAAAGTACTTGGGTAATGTGAAATGAATTTCTATGGGAAATAAATGGAAACGAAAATGAATGTAAAGTGGGTTCCAATACGTTGAACCATAAAAATGTTATGAAATGAAATGTAAGACCCAATATCAAGCGCGCATATAAGATAAATTGGCCCAGTATGTAAAAAGGGCAAATGATATGAAATGAAATGATACAGGAAAATAAGAGGGAGAATGCATGACATGAATGCATTCTCACAGATAACATTTTTCATTCATACATTTTAAAAGTTCAACGGTTGATATAATGAAAGCACTACGAGTGCACATGTGTAAAAGATATAGAAACATATGGTTTCTTCATAGGATGTTACTGAAAGAAAGAATGCAATTTATATGCATTCTTATAAATATGATGAAATAACTAATACAGGAAATATGGAAAGTGCATGGTAAATTGATATTTGTGTTACATGCCACTTGGCATTATTTTATGATGATTTATATGAGATGATTGGAGCTTATGCTTAAGAGTAAGAATGATCATGATGATAAAATGATAAATGCATCACAATCATGCTTATATGGGTATTGTATTAAATATGAATTATGGTAAAGAATGATGAAATATGTTGTAGATGCATTTATAAATAATTATTAACAATCCTAATATGATGGACATAGTTATATAATAGAAATTATGGAATACAATTATTTGAGCTTATGCTCATAAACAGTGAAAACATGATGAAGATATAGTGTTAATCCTTGACGCTATTTATGCTGAATATTGATAGAGAAAATAATTAGTATTGTTAATTATGTTATGAATTGTTAATGAAAGGAATATGTGATAAAGTGAAAGATGGCATTTATGAATATTTGCTAGATTTTATTATGTTTTAAAATGTTATAAAAGTTATGATGTTGGTTGGACATGTGTTTAAAAAACTTAGATTATTATGAAATTATGGTGGAATGATGATATATATTTTTAACAGTTAAATGTTGATAATATGATGACATGATATTTGAAGAATAGAATTATTGATGTATGAGTTATTCCTACAAGTGATAATGATATACTGAAGAAATTAAAGTATGATATAAATGAGTTAGTAATTATGATGATTATACAAAATGACCATTTTATGGACATGTTAAATGAACTGAAATAGTGGATATTGGTTTACGATAAATGATATATTATACATGAATTAAGATTACCTTGATTATAGAATTAAATGAAAAGTAATGTTTAAAAGAGATCAAGTGATAAGTATCATGGAAATTAAACTTGATTAAATATCAAACTAATTGAACAAAGATCTGAGTATTTTACAGAATAAATTATAGTTGATAAAATCTGAATGTGCAGAAAATGGTATTTTATACGATTATATAGTGACATTATAATGAATTGGATTGCATGATTTGATATTATACATGACATGTGTATGATTATATATTCTATATTATGTTTTTAAGCACCATTGAGTGAAATATTCAGCTTTCGTCATTTGATGGATGTAGGTTAACAGTTGGATGGAGCACACAGATCCCAAAGCACCAATTTAGCTGGACTTTCTCTTGATGGCAATGACTTGAATCAATTTAAGATTTCTAAAAAAATATTATCCATCTATTAAAGTAATAATTAGAGTAGTAAATGCAAGTATGTAAAGTGAGGTTAATGTATCTATAAATTTAAAATGTAGTAAGTATTTTTCATACATAAAAAAAAATTTACATCCTTTGTAGGGTAATTCATGGTTTCCATCTAGTTGGAGATCATTAATTATTCTATGGGAGCATGTCCCACCACAGTAAGGCGTGACATGTTAAGGTGGTATCAGAGCTATTGTTTAGCTCGAATGAAAAATTATGTTTCCTGCCAATAAAATAAGAAATGTATAATGTAGAGTCTAGTCAAGTCTTTACTGCTGAATGATGGGATCTGTGGCCATAGATAAAAAGGAGGCATGTTTATATAGTAACATGGTTGTCAACAATAAGAAAGATGGATTTGAGTTATAATATATATATATACATGAAATGACTAATATATGGGTAATTAATTGATGATGATTTATATTACTATAAGTACTGGTTTCTGCCGACCACCCAAAGCGAGGCTTGCAAAGCTCACGGACCGAGGACCGTACTTAGAGCAAAAGCGCAATCTTCCCGAGAGGCTACCTTGAGGAATGATACGGACTTGAAAGAGTCATAAGGGAGTCACCACCAGATGGTTCCAGATTGGTCCAACTGACCCATAGCATGAGTGCTAGTTAAACTCTTCAGAGATGGGGTTTGGGTGGTGGAGATCTATTTCTATGAGTTTCCAAAATCGATTTTACCATTATAGTTAGAGTTAATTGTCCTAAGTAGGCAAGCATATGAGCGTATATGTAAGCACATAGCACGACATGCGATTTGGCATTACACGGTTACACGTAGAATGGCATGTAATGCTATATGGCATTTGGATGACATGACATATGCATCACATGTGACATGATGACATATTAAAATGACATGGCATATGCATGACATGATATAATAATTCATGGCATATGCATGTCATCGTATAGTGATGCATGGGTGAATTGGCATTTGACATGGCATGTAGCGTGGCATGCGATATGGCATGTGACATGGCATATTATATGACATGTAGCATGGCATACAATAAGACATGGCATATTTAGCATGGCATAATGGCATATGACACGATGAATTAGCATGGTATCATGTGACATTGCATGGCATAATGGCATATTGGCAAATAACATGATAAGTTATGCATATTGCATTACATATTGGTGTATTTGGATTGTATTAGCATACGAGATAATTATGTTATGGCATGGCATATGCATGACATGGCATAGAAGTGTGTGATATGGCATGTGACATGGCATGTGACATGATATGACATATATATTTGAGCAAATATAATAAACCATCCATGAATGAAAATAATAAAGGCTAGTGAAAGGGGATACACACAGGATATTAGGGGGAATGATTACAAAATATGAATAATTCTATCCTATTACAAAAATATCCTCGCATACATCATTTTAGGACATTAAGTAACATCCCCTCCTCCTCGGGTATTTTTTCGCCTCGGGTAGCATGAGCCAAAAATGAACGAGTGATAAATGTAAAATAAATACAATAAATTCATTAGTAGCAAATGAATTTAGGATTTATTTGACTAGTCCAATGTCATGTTAAAGCATGAACCAAGAGTCAAAATCTAGTAAATTATTTGGAAACAATCATGCAAATTAACACGAGCTAGATCGTGAAAATTAATTAAATAAAAATAATTTTAAGCAAAATTATTTTTGTTTGATCATGGAAAATCAAATGGGCATTGCTAACATCACATGAAACAATTGGAGATAGCAACTCAACCAATTTGAATCCAATCTTATCAAAAATCACATTTATAAGAGTGAAATAAGCATTTAATCATGAAAAATTAATTTCGAGGCCAAAATTAGTTAAATGTAATTAATTTTTGATGGATCCAATACGCTTGAGTTACTGGCAAACATCAAATGTTACTGGAATAATCAAATCGGATTTGAAAACGAATGAAAAACATGATTTTTCAAAAAAAAAAAATTTTCAGGGAACATGCACGCGCATATAGTGCTATGTGCACAACACATAGCATGATGTGTGGCGCACATAGGGAGTTAATCTTATGACAGTAAGTTTTTCTTCAAGGTCTTGCCTCCAAACATAATTGGAGACCTAACTAGTGCTTGTTGGTCTCTAAAATCCTAATAATTTAATTAATTAAGTGCTTAATTAATTTGAGAATGAATCTGGCAGAGTTTGGGTGTTTTTAGCCAATTTTTGGACCAATTTTCACAAACCCTAGTTCTATATTTATAGAGGGAGTTATGGAGGTCCGAAAAAAGTAATTTTCCACGTGGGAATTAGAAATTTTTAGGCTATATGCACCATACATAGTGCTATGTTCGCTACACATTGCCTATATGCGTAGCATGTAGTGCTACATGCGCAGCACGTAGCTATTTGACCTATCGCGTAGGGCCCACTAGAGCCACATTGGGATGTGTACCCCATGCCCAAGAAGTATTATTTTATGTTTTAAGATATTGTGTAACATGACTCATATTAGATTTGGTCCTAAGAAGGCTCCCGACCAAACATCTTTTTTGGCTATATGCATAGTAAATAGTACTATATGCTACACATATAGCATTTTGCCCCTATATGCGCCGCTTTTCATGGGCAAAACGGGATGTGCACCGTATGTCAAACAAGCATCATTTGACATATTAAGACATTATGCTATGAAAAGCACCTTGGATTTGGCTCAAAAAGTAGGCCCCACTAAACATTTTTTTTTGCCAAATAGTGCGCGTATAGTGCTATGTACCCCATGTGTTCTATTCATGTATTTCACTTCATGTGTACAAAGTGTAGCATGCTCCATATGTCAAATAACGTTGTTTGACATTCTAAGACATTGTAATATGGGGAGCATGTTAGATTTAGCCTCGAAAGTGAGCTCCACCAAACGTCTTTTTCCTGCTACATGTTGTGCACAGAGTGCTATGTGCTACGCATATAGCATTTTGATGCTATGCACTCTGTCTTGCACGGGTGAAATGGGATGTGCTCTGTATGTCAAACAAGCAACATTTGACATATTAAAACGTTGTGCTATGAAAAGCACCTCAGATTTGGCCTGGAAAGTGGGCCCCAACAAATATCTTTTTTTTGCTAAATAGTGCTATGAGCGCCGGTTTCTGCCGGGGCCTAGAGCGAGGCTTGCGAAAGTCACGGACCGGGGACCGCACTTGAAGCGAAAGCGCAGTCTTCCTAAGGGGTTCCCTTAGGGAATGATACGGACTCGAAAGAGTCGCAAGGGAGTCACCACCGGATGGTTCCGGATTGGTCCAACCGACCCACATCATGAGTGCTAGTTAAACCCTTCAGAGATTGGGTTCGGGTGGTGGAGATCTATTCTATGAGTTTCCAAAATTGATTTTACCATTTTAGTTGGAATTAATTGTCCTAAGCAAGCAAGCATGTGAGCGTAATTGTAAGCACACAGCGCGTCACGTGAATTGGCGTTGCAAGGTTGCACGTAAAATGACATATAAAGCTATATGGCATTTAGATGGCATGACATATGCATGTCATGTGATATAGTGATAAAAGTAACATGGCATATGCATATCATGGGAGTATGAATGACATATCATATGCATGATATGGCATCCTAATATGTAAGCACACGTTATGGCAAATAGCGTATTACGTTATGCGTTAACGTTCTTGATTCATTTTAGCGTTAGACATATAGCGTATGTAAGGCATATGCAATGCGTATGCGTGAACAATATATCATATGCATGATATATAAAAATGATGGATGTCATGGCATAATGAGTAGCATTCCATATGCATGGTGTATATACAGCATATCATATGCATGATATGTATGATGGTATAATACATGGCATATGTATGACATGTTAGGTGTATGACATACCAAATGCATGGCATGTTAAGTGATGTGTGACATGGCATATGCATGACATGTATAGTAGAATGTGCTTGTGTAATATGGCATGACATGTAAAATGTTAAATTATAACATGGCATTATGTAGCATACCGTATGCATGGCATGTGAAATGGATAACATAGTGTATGTATAGCATGTGAGGTAAATGACATACCATATGCATGGCATGTGAGGTAATGCATGACATGTAGGATGTATGACATGGCATGGTAGTGCGTATGTGAATGTGTATTCAACATAATATATGTATGGCATACGGTATGTTGTGTGTAATGGCATACGATGTGACATGGCATTATGGCATAATGACATATACATATATACATGGCATGGCATATACATATGCATAATGAAGCGTATTGGTTTATTGAGCGTATTGGATTACGTATTGGCGTATTTGCATATTTATACGTATATGCATATGAAATATAGTATGGTATGGCATACGGTATATGCATGGCATGCATAGTAGTGTGTGCATGTATCATGTGACATGGCATGTGACATGAATGACATAAATATTTAGACAAATATAAATCATCCACGAATAAAAATGATAAAGGCCGGTGAAAGGGATCAAGGAAATTAGGGGATTTTAGAGGGGATTAATTATTACAAGCCAATAATAATCTACCCTATTATATAAATATCCTCGCATACATATTTTGGGACGTTAAGTAACTTCCCCTTTTTTCCGGGCACTATTCCTTGTAATTTTGCACGATCCAAAAATGCGGATGGATTAATATGCAAAATAAACAAATAAATTCATTACTAGCAAACAAATTTTGGATTTAATTTGACTAGTCCAATACCATTTAAAAGTACGAACCAAGAGTCAAAATCCCGTAATTATCAGGCAATAATTTCATGAATTAATACGAGCTGGATCGTGAAAATTCATTTTAATAAAAATAATTTTAAGCAAAATTATTTTATTTGATCATGGAAAAATTAATTGGGAGTGCTAACATCACTTGGAATAATTTGGAGATAGC
>CANYBF010290752.1:0-127456 GCA_948192965.1 Dalechampia spathulata
GAAGAGCCATCACCAATCATAATATTATCAGAACCAATGTATTGTTTAAGATTAGTAAGTAAAGATGACTTACCTGTCATGTGATTTGAAGCACCAGTGTCGGCTGTCCATTCTGTATCAACAACAGAATTATCAAGAGTCAAGGCCGCCAGAGCTTGAGGTATATCGTTGTCTTGACCTTTCTGATTGGAAATCCACCAGCAAATTTTTGCAATATGTCCTGCTTTTCCGCAGTATTGACAGGTTTCATTTTTGTATAGCTCTCTTTCTTCTTGTGTCATCCTTCGTGTTCTCGGTGGTGGTCCACGTCGTTGCTGCGATCCATTCATATTTCTTCTTTGAGTACGCTGTGCCTGAAACCCTCTCCCAGAAGAGATAAACCGAGTATTGCTGGATCGATTGACAAAGCCAGACTGATTAGAATAAGACCAGTTGCTTTGGCCTTGTTGCTGTCCAAAAAATGCAAGATGTGATAATGTTCCTTCTGATTCACCTGTAAACCACGCCTGTCTCTGATCAAAGTTCTGCAATTGCGAAATTAATTCGGAATAAGTTGGTCTTGGTGGCTTCAGCATTGTTATTGTGAAGCTCTCATATTGCCGTCTAAGGCTAGTAAGGAGTGAGAAAACTTTCTCTTTATCCGAGATTGGTTTTCCGATTGCTGCCAAATTATCACAGATTCCCTTAAAGGTTTTGATGTGATCTGTAATTGTTATTATCTCCTTTTTGCGGAGATAAGACAACTGTTGTTTCAAGGTAAATTCTCTTTCTTGTGATTCTTTTGCGTAAGCCTCTTTCAACGCCTCCCAAACTGCTTGAGAGGTCGGAAGCCCAATAACAATTCCAAGAATTTCTTCTGACAGTGTTCCCATGATCCACCCACGCAGTAACCTATCAGATTTTTACCAAGCAAGAAATTCATCCGTTGGCTTTGGAGCGGCATCTGTTGCCGTTTTTGTTGTGTTTGGGTATTTTGAGGGAAAAGACTCCTCATTTGTGAGATGATTCACCAGATCTTGACTCTCTGCAAGACCAAGAATCTGTTCTCTCCACAGTGGGTAATTTTGTTGATTCAACTTTAGATTGACAAAGTTAGACACATTAAGATTTGCTGCCATTCTATCGAGAGGAAGAATGAAACGAATGAAAAAATATTTTGGGTAAGAAAGAGAAGAAGAAAGAAAGTTTCTTTTGATGTTGGCAGAAATAGATTTTGGGTTTTGTCGTTTTTTTTAACGAAAGAAGAGCGATACTTTTGCTCCTTTAAGCTCTGATACCATAAAAACCTTTTCAAAAAAAACCCTAAGGAATAAAAAAATAGAACAAAAGTAATTCTTTTTCTTTTCCTTAGAAAAAATTATATCACATACAGAGATCTTAACTATTTATAAGATAAGAAAGTCCTAATCTTTCTAAAACACATCATTGGCGTAATGTACAAGAATGAACTACATTTAGAATATTTGATACCTAAACAAATATGTCACACCCGGCCCATACCCAGGCAGACATGCTCCCACGATATAAACAGTGACCCCCGGTTGGAGACCAGTGCCTGTACCGTCAGGGATACATCGTATAGACGTCGTATGGGGACACGTTCTAAGCCTATTGGCAAGCTTAATTCACCCAACTTCTATCCTGAACAAGCCTCAACTCTCCCAAAACATAACTCTATTCTCCAAAACCTAAACCACACATCTAAACACAATCTTAAGCACAATACTCGTCATCTCGCTCGAGAAAGCACGCTTCCCAATGAGGCACGCTTCTCGAGGAGGCACTACAAAATAAACTCATAGCTTGCACTACAAGCAATTCCCCTTTCGTGCATGCCTAGCCATTCAATGTCACGTACGCATTTAGGCATACGAAGCAAACTTATATCCCATTAAACACATAGCATAGGATAAGTCAATAATTCAATACATGCATACATCACAAATAGATATCATAAGCACATAAGATCGTACTTTACCATAGATGCATACAAACCATCAACACACATACAACCACATATTTAGTTAGCCCTAGACTCACATCTATATATGTATACGTATACTTATACGTATACTCCTAGGGTCTATAGTGGATGTAACAAAATAACTTCAAACTACAACAGAATAGGTCTCCTTATCTCTCCGTCATCCTTATCGCTCCTAACTGCCTTATCGCTCCATAACCCAGTGCCAACTATATCATTATCGTTATTACTATATACAATAAATAAATATATATTATATATACCATAAATATATATCATGTATATTATATATTATAGTATATATTTACTTACTTTTATTTACAATGAAAGAAAACAAACAAAAATATATTAAAAAAAATAAATTAAATTATATAACAAATAATAAAATAAATTATTCAACAAAAAAAGAAGAAGATGAGGAAGAAGAAAAAGAAATAGCAGTAATATAAGAAGAAGCAACAATAATATAAAAAGAAAAAGAAAAAGAAAAAGATTTAATTAATTTTATAGGTTTTTGTTTTTTGAGTGGGTATTTTAGGAATTTTAAAAATTATTTTGATTAAAAATGATAAAATTTTAAAGTGTAATTATTATGTGATGTTTTTTTAATTTTGAATTTATAATATGAAAAATTGATAATTAATGCTTGTTAATTGGTTGGGTTCAATGAGTTGAATTAACTCCAAACAAAATTTATTATAACATGCCTTATTTAACGTTTGGTAAATGAAATGTTTATAAATGCAACTTAATTAACTGAAATTTACATAATCATCAAATTAATTATTCATGATATATATTTTTATTTTAAGTTAATAAATGCAATATCATGATTTATAATTTAATATTTTATTTATAATCAATGTTTATCTTTTGATAGATATAAAAAAATTATCAAGATTAGTGAAATACTAATTCAATTAAGAATTATATTTTACGTTCAAGCATTTTAGAATATATATATATATATATATACCCTATGTAACTATTAGCACATGATATTATAATTATTCAATGTAAACCTGTTTTTTTTTTAAATCATGTATATTCTAAAATGATGATTTATCTATGGAAGAAGTGAAATCATAAATGTAAATAGTATTAGTTATATTATAAATATAAAAGTATTATATATATTTTTATAATTGTTGATTATAGATAGATCATACATACTAGATAATCAAAAATTTGTATGCAAACATGATAATTTTGAGATAATGAAATTGGGTTTTAATCTTTAATATGAATAATAATTATAATGTACTTTTGAATATATATAATAATTATTATTTAAAGTATGAAGATAAGCATGAGAAGTGACTTTTTGATCCTTTTCACTCTGAATTTTTGGACAGTAACTCGCTCTTTACTGTCGGCTGTGTCTTTTTCTTGTTTCGTGTTGAATGACGAGCCAATCATATCGTGACATTGATTCAAGCTCCCTATGATCTAACCGCGTCTAATCACCGTGTAGAAACAAAGTGGGCAGTCTCTGACAAAACTCTAACTGCCACATGTCTATATTCAGACCAACCCACGTGCCCCCCATTTTAGCCTTTTTTTTTTGATTCTTTTTTTCACCCGAAAGTTTGACTTTTTATCCAACCTATTTTATTCTTCATTTAACCCAATCTTAAAAAAGTAATTTATAAAAGATATTAGATGCAATATAAAATATATTATTATTATTATTATTAAATTAAATTTCATGAAAATCAACGATTTTATAGAAATTAAATTATATTATAATTCTCTTAATTGATATATAGGCTGCTAATATATCTTATTAAAATTATATAATATATTACAATTAATAGATATTTTTTATTTTATTTGTTTTATTTTAATTTTTAAATTTATTATATGTTTGTAAAATTAAAGATATATGATAAGTAAAATTTAGATGTTTAATTGATAAAAACTAAAATTTATAAGATAAATTCAAAAATTATGATAAATTAAATGTTTAAAATGTATAAATAAATAAGTTGAAGTATTAAAATAAAAAATATTAAAATGAAAATTTTTTTTATAAAAATATTAAAATAATGTTATAAAAATTAAATAAAATTTTTTTACTATTTAATAATTAGATTATTATTTGTGATAGTACATTATTTAATTTTAATTTAAGCTTTAAAATTTTCTAAATAATAATAAAGTTTAAGTGATTTTATCATGTGTGTCTGAGAATAAATAAAATTAACTTTAACCCATTGGGTTTAATGGACGTTTTCAGTATAAAACATTTTATTTTTCAATATAAATTTTTATGTAAATATCATTATGATTTTTTAATTAAATTTTTATTAATATTATTTTTTAAATATTCATTTTTATTATAAAGAATATTGAAGATAATAGATAGCATATACTTCTAAACACATTTATCATTATTCCTGTTATTATTGTTAACGTTATTATCATCACTGTTATTATCTTAAATCTTCTTTTTCCTCCTCTATTTTTTTTTATTTTTTATTTTTTAAATATTTTTCTTTCTATTATTCATTTTTATCATTATTTTTTATACAAAATAAAGAAACATTAGATGTATTACATTTTTTGTTGCTATTATTATTGATATATACTTATAAAAAATATGTATTTACTTTATAGATCATATGATATATATTGATAAATATATTTATCTATTATATGATATATAATAATAAATATTTTTATCTATCATATGGTATTAAAGCTAAATAATTATGTTTTTCAAAACTATATAATATTATAATTTTAAAAAAATCAAATAATATATTATATAAATAAAAAATCACATTATTTGTTTTATTATTGATATTTTTATTTTAAAATTTTTTATATATTTATTTTCTTAAAATTTTAATTTTTTCATTGAAATTTAATAAATTTTGAAAATCGATGATAATTGATGATCGATGGTAATTAATGATACTGGGATTTAAAATTTAAATTTAATGAATTATATTAAAAATAATATTAATACTTTTAATTTTTGATCGATTAAATTTGACATATTTAAATTTTCTATTGCTATTTAATATTAATAATCGAATAAGTTTAAGTTGAGTAGAGTTACTGAGAAGCCATAAAACATAGCGCCATATATATATCATACAAGATTTAAAAAATTTAAAATATACTTAAAATTATATATATTGATTATCATGATATTTTCGAATTCTAATTTATATTAATGTTTTCAAGTACAACATCTTATTATTTTAATTATTTATATGGTTTATTTTTAAAAAAAATAATCATTTGCTTAATTTTCAGAGTTATTAAATATATTTAAACCTACAGAATTGCTCCCTCGAAGATGGCATTTTCCATGAGATTTCCCCACCGTCAACGGCAATACTAGGTAGTATCATTCTCCATCAATCACAGACTTCACTATGCCCCAACAAGATTCATTACCAAGTACGATTTTGTTATGAAGATTCGTTATCAGGATCATCAAACTCTGGATGAATTAGAAATTGAATCGTCATCTTTGATTAAAATGAGCAGTACAGGAAGAGCAGACCACAGAAATCAAGAAGATGAAAAACCAGAAGCAAACTATATTATATAATTCTCAGAAAAGGAAGCTTCTTGATTTCAACAATTCTCTGTTTCTTTTCTTGTTTAATCTACTCAGATAACAATCTGATCAAAAAGTTTACAAACCCAAAAATTAAAGAAACAAAACAATGAGCAAATTGAAAATTATCCAAAAAGATAAAAAAAAAAAAGTAGTATTCAGATCAGAAAGTCCATTTCCAGATCTTGATTCTTAGATCAACCTTGCATTTTGAAGAAGAAGTTTCAGCTACCGTGGCTGACTTACCTTTCGGGATAGCTCCTTTGATTCCGTCGCAAGTAACTCTAATTCCCAGCTTTTTTGTGTTTAGTCCGCCTGCTTTTACTTTCACTTTGGTATCCAATTGAATCTGTAATGAAATCCCATCATTTTTCTTTTTCAGATCAGATCTCAAGGAATTTACTGATTCTGCATCGAGATCGTTCGACCCTGAAACGACGACATTTCGGAAGCTCGTTTCGTTTTTCTTGGTTAAAGTGTATGCTGGTAATGACCCATTTGCTAGAAAGACATGGCCGTCGTTTGAGAATGAAGATACGGTGAAAGTGTCGTAGAAGAAAGTGAGGCGGGAGTTAGGGTTTTTAGAGATTATTGTTAGGTTAAGAAGGGCGGAGATATGGGAGGAAGAGGAATCCGGCGATGTGGTTAGATTTAGGCGGTGGATACGAAGAGAAGGGATGGAGAAAGCCGGACGGTGAGGGTGGTAAAGGATGTAAAGAGCAGCGCCTGCAATGGCGAGGAGGAGGATAAGGAGGAGGAGGAGGAGAAGGCTCCAGAAGCAACAGCAGCAGAAAATACTTCTACCATTACGAGAATGGCGGCGGCGTGGAGGAGGACGGTAAGGTGGGCGGGAGGTAGGGTTGTAGAGATGTGATTTGGTGGAAGCAGGTGGTGGGTTGGGTGCAGGAGTAGTGGTGGTTGTGGCGGCGGTATGATTACCAGCGCCGCCGTTGGCGACAGGCTTGGAGGAAGGGAAGACTCTATCCGACATTGTAGGAAGAATGCAAAGAAAACAGGGGAAGAGTGAGAGATATATATGTGATTGGAAGAGAAGAAAAGGAAAAGAAAAATTATAGAGACCGAAAAAGAAACCAAAGAAAAGAACAAGACACCCACAGAAAAAAGTAGTAGTAGAAGAAGAAGAAGATTAACCAGAATTTAGAGATAAATATATATATGTATAAATTTTATTACCCACATTTATTTAATATTTAATATTTGAATTTAAACCACCATTATCCTATTTATGAATTTTTAATAAAATAATTATTATATTTTTATGTGAATCTTATAATATTGAAGCTAAAAAGTAATATTATTATATTATTATTTATTAGGCGTAAAATTACTAACTTTGAGGTCAAGGAATTTTATTTTTCTTTTTTTGCTTCAAACAGAGAGAGAATTGGAGGACATGGACATCTAATCTAAACCCACGTAAGTCTTGAGGTCAAGCCCTGGGTGCTTCGCACGTGACACTGTTACGTGCGGGGTCCATACATTTTTATTTCCAATTTTATCCTGGCAAATCAAATACTAGTCGAATATGCCTTGTTAGATTGCGGGCATAATTCCATTAAAATTTATTTAATTTATTAACCAAATTTTAATATTCAATTATGATTAAAACTTTATTATTATTCAATTTATTTATCCGATTAATGGTCAGTGATATTTAGTCTAATTAACCAAATTAATGCAACTTTAAAATAACATTGCAAACTTTAAAATGTAATTATAAATTGTAATTGCTAATTCAATTTTTTTTAATTAATTGAACATTGACTAATCTAATTAGTATAGCAATATATCAATGGATTTATAATAATACGTCTTTTTTTAAAAATTAGTACCTATTTTGTCAATTTAATCTAATTAAAAACTAATATAATTCAATTAAAAATTTTATTATTCCATTGATTAATTAATTAATTAATTGATTTGACAAAATTATAATCAGTCAAAATACAAAGTTTCATTATCAAGATATAACCAAAAAGTTGGACTACATGATTAGAAGGTCTCATTTAATCAATAATATTGAATGGAATTGAATTTATTTATTAATTTTCTTAACATTTAAAATATATAATTAAAATTGAAATAATGGTAGTATTTTTTCAAATCATCATTCACCAAAATAGAAATAAATTGAATTAAAATAAAGAAAATATGTTTAAATCTAAGATAACACTATTTATATGGTGTTGGAAGGTTTAGTCCCTGAATTCTAAGATTCTTCCATGTTATAGTTTTATTTATTCCAAAATTGTCCTTTAAATTTTAAAATGAAATATACTAAAAAATCCCAACAATATACATATATATTAATTCAACTTTCATGATATTTAATTAACTAAAATTGAAAATTTAATGGTTTCTTTCTTTTTAATTAACTTTTAATCCGGGTTGTTTGTTTCCTTATTATATATTATATATTATTGATCACTTTTTGAATTGATCTTTATTAATTTATTTCTCTGTTTTTTATTATTACAATCAGATAATTCAACAGATAAAAACATTACATTCTTTTGAATATATATTCAATATTTATTTATATCCAAAAAAATTTAACATTCTTGAAATTCTATCTATTTTAAATATGAATTAATTACTATTCATAGTTTAATTATTTATACAGAATCCGAGGTGGGATGTATAATAAAACCAAAGCAGGAAGAGTGAAATGAAGTCATATGTTGAAATCAATGATAAAGATGATAGAAAGGGTACTTTTTCTTGAGTTGTGGAGACATTTCATATTATAGGCTATTTACGCTCAATTTGCAAGCCAAGAATCAAACTTTAAAAAGTTAATAAAAAAAAAAACTTTAAAAAGTTAATATTAATAATTGAGTTGTTGGTTCTATTTAAATATGATTTATAAATTAATTATTTTGTTTTTATTTTTATTAGTTAATGATAATATTTTATATTATACGAGTTATTTCATATTAAACATGCTAAATTGAATATATAATTTGTAAGTCAAGTATATCAAATATGTCATATTGAATTAGCTGTATCGAATTTGAATCACATTGAAATAGATTTAAACTTATTACTTGTAAATTTAAAATTATCATACATATAAAAAAAAAGCAACTAAAAATGAATAAATACTCTTATTCAAAAATTTTAATAGAAAATTATAGGTTGAAGATTTGTTTGATAAATAAATGGGATAATCAAAATTATAAAATTTTTTTAAAATAGTATAATAAAATTAAAATATCATTTATTTCATGAAATAAAAATGAAATTAATCGAACATTAAAATTATATAAAACAACTTTCAAATAGAAAACCCTAAAATAACATCAACAAACATATAAAAAAAAAACTATCTAAATTGATTCTTTTCCATAGCATCAACTGAATTATAAAAAAATTGTTTTTTTATTAAAAAACAATTCAAAAATATTAATAAATAATATATTATCATTAAATAAAAAGTTAAGGATGCCAAAGGGGAAAAGGCTAAGAAAGGGCAAAAGAGTGGGATTTGTTGCTGCCTTTGGAAGGAAACTTCATAAGGTAGTATGTTGGATGGATAAGATAGAGATGCTTCCAAATTCTTCCTTATAACAAATAACTCATTTCAAAATAATTTTTCTAAATTCCGAACCGATATTTTAGAGTAATTTTCACTAGAATATATCAAATTAATATGAAAATGGGTTTTTAAAATATTTTAAAAAATATATAATCAAGCTATATCATATTAATAATATATGATAATTTATCGATCTTATAATATTTAGAATTTTTTCCATAAAATAATGAAGAAAAAGTTCTAGTTAAGGAATCAAAATCATTGAGTTGCTAGTAATACTAACTTTAACTTGAATTCTAAGTCAATAATTAGTGTAAGATCATGAATAGAGATTTTCGAGGTCAATTAATTGGAGTTGGTGATGATTAGAATCTATAATTATGAGGTCAATTAATTAATTATATTATTTAATTATAATTTAATGCGTTAAATAATAAATGATATGATTACTATTACGGTCCCTACATTAAAAGATTTTTAATAATATATTAATAATTGGAATTTTTGAGGCCACCGACACTTCTGCCAGTAAACTAAAATTTGGGTAAAATTATTTATTTTGTGGGTTTATCCAAAGTTTAAAAATTAAAATATATTATTATTATTATTATTAAAAATTACTTTATTTTGTTATTATATTAGTTCTAGTACGATACAACCACTGCCAGGCTAATGAAAATTATGTTTTATCTTTCTAGTTTCTAATCTTTTTCTTTTCTGTGAGCTACAAAATTATGAGAAAATTAAGTTTTATGTGCAAGAAAAAGAAAAAGGAAAATGACACTTTTTTATGTACTTATATTAAAAAAGATATATGGATCTTATATTTATTGTATAAAGTTAAATACCGATATAAATAAAATTACATTTAAATTTTTTATATCTGCTAATTAATTTTGATAATATTTAGATTTAAATATGTTTATAATAAATTCAGTTGAATGTAATATCGAAAAGCATAAATTTTTAATTAAAAATAGAAAAAATTTTGAAAAATCAAATTAAATTGATTTTAATTAAATTTAACACTTTGAAAACGGACTAATATTTGAATTTATTTAAATATCATTTATAAATAGAAACAATTGAATTCTTTCTTTTAGTATTGGTTGGTTTCTTTTATGAAAAAACGAAGGCCCGATGATTAATATCAAGTTCGAACCAAACCCACAAGTGAAATCAAATTAAGACATCTAATTAGATAATAGAAGAACGTGACAAATGAGATTTTGTCTCTACCATGTACTCTTCATTACCGTTGTCTTTCTCTTGTCCTTAGAATCATTTATTTTCTTATGCTAACTCTATATACATATTTTTAATTTTTTTTTATATAAATTATATTATATTTATTGATTTTATACGAGATAGTTGATTCGCATGGAATCCGAGACCGAGTTATCTGGAAAGGGCCCTTCGCTCCATTCCCCGGGTAATATGATTCCAAGTTGTTGCAGCTTCCACTCCAAATCCATCCATACAGATATGTAGTTCAGACTTTGTCTCTCATTATTTACTGCGTCGGTTGATTAAAATTACAAATTATAAATAGAGTAGTAATTCCCTGTTAAGAATTTTATATAAATCATCAAATTAAAATAAGTTTATTTCTATTCAACTATCAGTAATTTTGTTTCACTAAGAAATATGATTATTTAATGAACATATTTACTTGATTTTTTTTATAAACAAATTTTACATTTATTTACATCAAATATATTAATTAAAATTTAGGAATGAGTTTCATAAAATGTATCCATTTTATTTAAATAAAAGATTATATAAATATTTATACAATTTTTATCGAGAAATCATTTAATTCAAAAATTTAAATTATTCAGAATAATTTTATATCTTTAATATATTTTTGTACATAAATATTTATTAGATTTAAGGTATAAATATATATAAACTTGCATCTAATTTATATTGAAATATCTTTTATTTAATAAGTAATGTTTTCATGGATTAAATTGTAGATTTTTTGAAAATAAAACTTATGATATTATATCTATCAATAAATTATTTATAAAAAAATTTAACTTGTCTAGATTTAAAAATAATTTTATATTTGTAATGGTATTTTGGTAAAATAACAAAAGAAAGTCAAAAGTCTAAACTTTTAGAAGTTTTTCAATCTCATTTGGGTTTAATGCTTAGTACCATTCATGCATTATGTTATATATTTATAGATTAAAATGTGCAAATCATAATTTTATAATAATTAATTAAGTTACAATTAGCTTTATAGTTTAATTAATTTACATTTTTGGTAATTCTAAAAATCCGAGAATTATGAAACTAAAATGTATTTAGATAGATTGAACAAGAGAACACGTTAGCCTTATGCCTTATGGTACCTAGGACGTAAAGAGGGAGGATTATCATGTCATCGGCAGGAAGCAAGAGCGGAGAGATGGGATGGAAAGCCTTCCATCCTTACCATAAGAGGTGAGATTTGAGTTATATCACCACAAGTCACATCAAGCTATCTCTTATAATAATTTTAATTTATTATTATCACTAATTGAATGATTATTGATGGGATCAACAAATGAGGGTGGTTAATAACCTCAATGAACTATTAACAATTCTAGCATAATATATATAACGCACATTTATACCTGCAATTTATGGTGGATATCAAATTGTTAAGTATTAACCAGTTATCCATCTGTCACTTAGTAGTCAGCTAATAATAATCCATGGGGTTTTTTTTCTTTCTTTTTAATTAATCTTGCCGATTCAGGATCTTATTAGCAAAAACATAACCATAAAGTTCGGATAGGGGAACAGAGTAATCAATACCAACAATCAACCGGGGAAGAAAGAAGCCATGGAAATAAGATACCTTCTTCACTTACCTCCAAAACCGCCTCCCCTTCTCTTCTCCAACTTCCTTCCCTCTCCGATCTTTCCCTTCACTGCAAAACTATATTCCCGCCACTGGCTTCTCCCCCACAAAAAGCCAATTCCCAAAACACCCTTGTCATCATTTAGAAATAGCAGCAACACTCCATCAGAAACAGAATGCCCTGTTCCAGTAGATCAACAACCCATAAATGAATACCAAAATCTGTCCACTTCCTTCCCTTTTTCTTGGGCGGCTGGTGATTTTACTGAATACTGTTCTCGTTTGTTTCTTACCGGTGCTTCTTTTGCTCTCTTCATCGGCTTGCCGGTTGCCTGGTTTGGCTCGGTTCGGCCGGATTCTGAACCCTTTAAGCCAATTGTTGCGGCGGCTTCAAGTGGGATTCTTCTAGTGAGTGTTGCTGTTTTGAGAATGTATCTGGGTTGGGCTTATGTTGGTAATCGCCTGCTTAGCGCCACAGTTGAATGTAACATTTCTCTCTGTTTTCTTCATAATTTTTAAAGATTTTGGTGCACTGGTTCATCCTGTCAGTTCATTTTCTAGATTCTATATCTAAGATTTCATGCCTTGTTCCAAAAAAAACTAGTTATGCACGGATTAGAAGCTAGTTAAACACGGGTTAGAAGCTAGAGTGATTGGTTATAATAATACTTAATCTAAAATGTTAAAAAGCTAGGAAGATTAGTTGTTAAATGTTTGGAAAATTGGCTTTTCATGACATGATATTCTTCCTCGAAATGGTAATCTGTTTAAGATTTCGTTCCAAGAATGATGTTTTGATCAAGTCAAAGTATTGAATATTCGCTAGAATAAATTGTTGCCGAGCATGGTTTTAGTTAAAAAATGCTTATGCCTCCTACATCTCCTTCTAACAAATTAGAAACAGGGTAATGCGAATTTGTATATGCTTTTGGTTGATCTTGCGAGTGCTTTCTTTCCTTCATTCGAGGGGATATCCGTAGAGTCGGGGCTAATTGGTTCCGAACATTGTTCTTATAGCTCATTACCGAAGCCTTTAAAAGGACTGTTATTCGTTAGAGTTGTCAAGACAAACATGTAAAACACTTTGAGAGAACGCTGTATCTGTATGTGTGTGAGTGTACGTATATATATAATGTGTATATATTAATGTTTATAGGTTTCTTTTGTTGCAGATGAAGAGACAGGATGGTATGATGGTCAGGTACATGAAAAGTGTTTTATTCAATGCGACGAATGTCTTTGTCCATTTGAGAAATTGCTTAGGATTGCAATAGATATTTGTTTATTGTTGTGGTAAATATTTGATTTGGTAATTAGATATGGGTGAAGACTGCTGAAGTTTTGGCAAGAGATAGACTTCTTGGTTCATATTCTGTAAGTTCACTGCATCCTATAGTGCTTTTCCTCTGTGTTTCACATTAGAGTGTGTGGATACTTGTCCTTGTTCTATCAGGTTAAACGAAAAGGTACAGTCAACTTAAACATTATTAGTCCTATCTTACTAGAGATCAAAAAAACTATGTCTGTCCGAAAAATGTGTAAGAATACTCATCTATCTTCTTTCATCTTCTCCATTGTGGATAGCCTAGAATCTAACTTTTCATGGAAAAAGCTCCTTGAGGTGCATATGTCGTTAGGTCAGGAGAGATTCTTGCATAGACCTAATCTACCGTGTTGAATTATAAAGAATTTGACATACGCTTCTCCGTACATAAAATAAGTCAGAAAAACTATTATACTTAGCCTAACTAGGTTTCTTGTTTGTTTCCCTAATGCTTTAACAGGTAAAGCCAGTGCTAAGCAGATTGAAGTACACTCTTCTAAGTTTGGCAACATTATTACTTGTATGTGTTGTTTTCTTCATATACATTGATGAAGCTGAAAAGGGTTCCTACGTAACATCTGAGAGAATGAGGGATCGGGCCATACCTGGAGTTTACAACGATGATTCAGCCAGATCATTTGAGCCGGATGCATTTTGTGGGGGAGCCGGATCTTCCGTAGCAGCTGAAACATGAGCAGTTGTTAATACTTTACACAGGTGAGTATGTGTATAGATGGACATATATGTATTAAGGTAGAGTAGAATATGTTGATCTTTACGTTATCTTCTAGTATATTACAAGACATTCTTTTGGTGGAGAAATTATATCATGCAGCTGTTATTGTATATTAACAGAATAATAAGATGATAATTAATTTACACAAGAAATAGTTAGGGAATGGTATACAAATACATGGAGAGAGTTTCATTAGAAGCTTCAGGTGCTACCTTGAAATTTAATAAAAATTGATATATGTTATTATATTATTAATGAATTTATAATTTTACATGATTTACTTGAACCTTCTGACGTTAGACTAATAGGTACTTTTTAAGTATTTTATAATTATTATGTTTTCCTTTCAAGATTATTATTATTTTCATTGTTACATCCTGTTTACCATAATTCTTGAAAATAAGTATAAGTTTTCTCAATCTAATAGATTCAATCTGATTTTGAATCAATGACTTGAGTTCTCAAATAAGTTTGTCATATTTTTTTTTCAAATCTTGATAAAATTAAATGTTTGAAAAATGAATGCAAGTAATGAAATTTTGCATTCTAAAGTAAAATTGAGAATTAATAAATTTGGTATTAAGAAAATTAAAATTTTTGATTCAAAAATTAAAATAATAAAAAAAATTAAACTAAATTGAGATTTTTAAACTGAAAAAATTTCATTGATTCAATTTCACATATTAAAAAAATTTAATTTGATTTGACAATAATGATCATCAGACAAATTTACTATTAGATAGAGTAATCAAGATTACAAAATATGATGAAAGGTATTAAAATTAATCAATATTTTTTTATGATGTTAAAATAAGCGCTTATCATATGATAGAATTCATCCATGATTATGTTTTTCAAGGAATAAAAACAATTGGAATTATAACAGATTAAAAAAATTTGTCATCTTTTAGTCAAAATTTTGGGAGTCTACATCAAACTACAAGCATTACTTTTTGAAAAATTTTATATTCTTGTAAAAAAGAAAGCCTTCAGTGCTCATTAACATATGAATGTGGCTTATGATACATGCATTAACAACATTCATATTTTTATTAATTTAAATAAAATAATTTTTAATTATTTCTTCAAATTACCATATTTTAGAATTATTGAATTGTAATTTTTAAAAATTTAATAATTAATTGCTAAATTAATATCTAAATATGGAAAAAATAACTATCTCAGAGTAATTGTTTTTATCATGAATTAAAGTAATTATTTTTCTTTTTATTCCTAAATATACAAAAGCATTTGAGGGGCATTTTTGTAAATTTCTCTTTTTCCAGTCCTTTCATCTGCTTCTCCTCCTCCTCATTTCCATAAACAAATAATGAAATTGCCCAATTTCTCATATATTCACAGTTATTTCAATTTTTGCTTTTTTAAGGCCATCAATCTTCTTCCTTGTGGTGGTTAGTTCTATTTCTCCCCATGAACTCAATAATCAACAAAAATTATCATCCTACCCGCTTCACCAACATTACATATTTTCCTTTTTCTTCATTCATTTTGTAGTTTCTTTTCAATTTTTTGTTGACTTTGATCCACAAAATCTAATCTTATTTTCTTGCTCTGCTTCTCCTCTGTTTTCATGTCTGTACTCTTCTTCCTTTTTAGCTATTTCTGTATGCATTAATTCCTTTCTTTTTGTTATTAACTTAAGAATAGGTTAAGGATTTTTTCTGGGTTCTGCTTCATTTTCTGTCCAATTCTGAATTAAGCTATGAAAATTGAACCTTTAAGACCCTTCCAGTGGCTGTTCTCTCTGTCCAGTGTTCAATAAGATTAGTGGGTGATTAAAATTTTTTGTTAAATCTAATTTAGCTATAACTTACAATCCTTCACATGGAGAATGAGATGCTAATATAGCCAATCCTTAATTTGAGCTATAGGCTTCTTTTTCTTTTGTCACTTCAATTGATAAATACTTTGCATAACAAAATTACAGTTCTGGTGACGTTTGGATTCAATCCTTGAATAGAATTCGTGTCTTGGTATTAATTTTTATGCTTTTGAGGAGAATTTTTTATATGAGTTTCTGGAAATTCATGATGCTACCTAATGAAGGAACTTGTGGCATGGAATTGATTTTCCATTATAGAATGGGGGACTTGTCCCCTGGTTTTTTAATTTGTGAAATCTCTCTTATTTGATCATAGATTAGAAAGATTTGGAGCTCGTCATTTTCTACCAAGTGAGAGTTTATGGCTCAAGTTTGATCTTCAATGATTAGTGCCATCTGACGTAGACGGATTTAGTGAGATTTGTGTTAGTCAAAGAAAGGGGCTGTGGGTTGCATATCCCTCATCGGGGAAAAGAAAATTGTGAGGAGAGTTTTGTATTATAAATTAAACCCCTCTCCTTAGGTTTTAGTATCCCATCTCAAGTCTTTCAATTTGTAACTTGGTCTTATCTCTTTCCTTCTTATAATATTTTACGAGAAATATTAAAGTGGGAGTGTCCGAGGACGTAGGCAAATTAGTCGAACCTCGTTAAAATTTCTGGTGTTCTTTTTTCTTGTTATTTATTTTTCTCCCCTATTTAATAGCTTTATTTGGTTAGTTATTTTGCTATAAATAATTAAGTTAATTCTGTCTAGACTTTTGGGTTTTAAGTGGGATCGTTTGTGACCCCTCCAGTGAATCTGGGAATTTTCTTAGTAGAATTTTGACAGAATAATTTTCTAAATATAATTTAAAATATTGTTATTGAATTTTGTTCGTTTCCCAACAGTGTTGTGCCGACAAACCCCCAATAAATGTATTTTGTGTCTATCCTAAATTATTGGATATATATATATATAATTCAATTTGAGTTAAAAAAAAAAGACAGCAATGATAGAACATAGAGATGACATCTATTAGTTAATAGCCCAACACTACGTAGTCAATAGAGCTTCTTGGTTTGTGATTTAGTTTATGATTTATATTCCATAGTTCCTCTCTCTTTTCTTGCAAACATTACTTCACTCTCCCTCATCTCCTTCCCCCCATTGACTCAATCACTCTAATCAAAATTATTAAAGAATCTTCTCTATTTATATTTTATAATTTTAGACTTTTTAGTATATATTTTGTTATTTACTGTATGAGATAAAAATCTCATGCATAATTTTTAATGAGAGAAAGAATTAAGATTTTTTTTTTACTTTTGACTCTCTTATTTTAGTCGTTATTTTTCTTTCTGTTATTTTTAACGTAATTGCTTTAACTTTAACTTAAATTTTCGATATTCTTTTTTTATTTCTCATCAAACAAATGATATTTAAATCCTACTAAAAAATTCAAAAATTGATCGAGAAAAAAATAAAATGATATTTCTAACCCTTTTAAATGATTGATTAATTAAAGAATAAAGAAATAATTAATATATTCAAAATTATTATTAATAAAATAATATTAAATTAGAAGAGAGAGATATATAAATAAAACTATAAAATTATGTTAAAATAGATGTAGAAAGAAATATGATTATAAAAGTCAAAACCAAGAAAAGAAAAAGGAAAAGGTTGAATGATGAAGTAAAAGCAAGCATGTGAAACCTTTTATCATTTTTCTTTTCTTTTTAACATCTTTTGACTGTATCTTCTTCACCAAATATCTTATTTGTGAATTTATTAATTCTTTTTAGCTTTATATTTTGAATTTCTTAATTAAATTGTGATGGTTATTTTTTAATATTTCATTAATTTTGCAGTATTGGAAAATGACAACTAAAGGAAAAGGAATTATGTTGTCTATTATTAAATTGACAGTTATTATCATAAATAATTAATATTTTAATTGTTTTATATTTTAAAAAGATGAAAGATTAAGAAGTTGAAATCTAATATTTCTTTGAGTTATTCTATAACACTAAAGAAAATATTATCATATCTAATTTATCGATTACAGCTCGTAAAATTAATTATAAAAAAAGAATATCTATATATTCTACAAAATATTGGAAAAAAGTGTTAGAAAGAGAGAGATGGAGGGGAGTGAAGTTGGATAATAAACTATAATGGAATCATGTAAAAAGGTAACAAGTTGCATGTGATGATTCAACCTTCTTCAGCCAATTGCTCCTTGATGCTAGGAATCACTATATCTATATATATATATATATATCATTAATCATTGAATTGATAAATCTTCATGTTTATTATTTATTATTAAATAAATAATAAATATTCATTATTATATAAAGAATAATTAATACATAAAAGACATTTGATGAAATACGTCTCATTATATTATATTATTAGTAAATTTACAATCTTATATGAACTAACAAAATCCTACATGTCTTCTCGTTTACTTCCTTGGACGTGATTGAAACTGGTATTGTGGAGCTCTCATAAAGAAAAAGACAAGATGATAGATGGAGAATTTGACCAATGCCTCCAAGACTTGTCTGCCACCATGGATATCTGTTGATTGCACTTCAGCAGATGTGGAAGCGTTGAATATGAGAAACTCTGTGGCCGTCCGGACCCGTCCCCCTATTGTAACGTTCCGTCAGAATTGGACATTCGGAGAATGTCAAGTGCTCCAATGGTGCTGCCAAAATGTAGTCTGGCAGCGCCTTCAGCTTTGGACAGTCCAGAATGCGCAAGTATTCAAGCTGTGGCATTATTCCTGTCATGTCATTTCCATTCGTTCCTTCCCATTCTTCCAATTCTTTCATATACCAAATAATGAGTTGTTTCAGCTTCGGAAATGCTGTTTCTGAACATGTTCCTCCAGCTCTCTGCATCCCTTCCATTGTTATTCCTAGAATGCTAACATCCAAACTTCTCACGCTTCTGATATTCATTTTTAGTTTTGCCAGAGAATGTAATCTTCCCAAAGGAGGCAAACATTCACATCTGCCGTCAACAATTTCTAGCTCCCTTAGATTCATCATTGAGGTAATCCAATTTGGAAATGAAGTCCCTTTGTATGCACCTACTCGCAGATATTCCAGTTCCGAAGGCGCTTCTAATGCTTCGATTAGATTATCATCATCCACCTGCAGCCCTGTCTCCTCCCTGGTGAAGTCTAGTATCAAACCAAGTAGATTTTTCTTGTTCTTGAGTTCTGCATTCCAAGCTTCCCTGAAATCTGCTACATTTCCAAGATTCCTTATCAACAGATACCCACCTAGCTGATTTAGGTTCTTCAGTTCTCCAAGATTAGCTGCTCCTATTGTTTCCACGCCACTACTCACTATGAAATAAGATAAGGTTTGAAGGGATGTTAACCTCCCCAGTCCTTGCGGCATGTAGCCTAAGGATGAACCCATCATTTTGAGATGTCTCAGTTTGGTAAGTTTTCCCATTCCATGTGGTAATCTACTCAAACAACTACATGAAGTAAGATTTAAGGTCTGCAGATTAGATAAAGAACACACTGTTTCTGGCAATGCTTCCAAAGCAGTGTTCTGAGACACGTCAAGGTACCTCAAATGTATCAGTTTCCCCACCTCGCTCGGAACTTTTTTAATGGAAGATTCACTCAAGTCTAATGATCTTAGACAAGTCAAGTGCAGGAATAGATCTGGCAATACAGCGTATGATGCCGAAGTTTTCATCTTCACAGAGAGGCTTCGCAGATTTTTTGCTTTGTAAACGAACCTGGGTAAGGGGGCCTCGTCAGAAATCATCAGAGTTAAATGACGAGCCTTTTCGTATGGAAAGCCTATCCTAGATTTATCAACGCCATTGGCATCCACCCTAAAGCATTCATTCTTTGTAAGAGACTGCACAAAATCATGTACAACATCATGCATTTTGAATCTTGTTATGAGGAGTGTCATGTTAAAATCTGTAACTTGTTCGATCTCTTCGACATCTTGGAAGAAGGAATGCACCACTAGATTTTCGAAGTAACGTTTACCAACCAACTCCATCTCATTTTCCCCAAGGTAACCATGAGCCATCCACAGATTAATCAATTCAGTTTTCTCCATCTTGTAATCTTTTGGGAATATTGAACAATACAAGAAGCATCTCCTCACAGCAGCAGGTAGATCATAGTAACTTAACAGTAAAGGAGGAAACAAACCTCTTTCTACCTCTTCTAGTTCCCATAATTCACTGGCTAGAACACTTCTCCACTCGTCTCTGCTTCTTTTCAACTGCATAAGATCTCCCAAAGTTTTGGCTGCAAATGGCAAGCCCTTGCATTTGTTTGCAATTTTCTTACCCATTTCAGCCAAAGCCTCGTACTCATCCCTACCTCTTCCACGAAATGCCACCTGACTAAACAACATCCAGCATTCGTCTGCAGACAATTCTCCCAGCTGAAACGTGTGGTCGGACTCCATCTTCTTCGCCACAGTTTCTTTACGGGTAGTCACCAGAATTCTACTCCCAGGGGCACCACATTTGAGAGAGAGTTTCAGTGGTTCCCACTCCTTATGATCATGAGTCCAGACATCATCAAGGACAAGAAGGAACTTCTTTCTTCTGACCAATTTAGAAACATTCTGCAAAAGGGATTGCAATTCGGCCAGTTTTGGAGCAAACCCACTAAGAGATTCAAGAATAGCTTTCGCTATTTTTACTTGATCAAAAGTTTCTGAGACAGATACCCATATTCTCTTTTTAAAATGAACCTTGACATCACTATCATTGTAAACAAGTTGAGCTAGAGTTGTCTTCCCAATTCCACCCATCCCAACAATTGAAATTACCTTGTCGGTTCCAGACAACAACTTGCTCACTATAATTTTCTTATCTTCATCTCTACCACAAACCTTAGATACATCAATGAAAGAGGTACTAATTTGCCTACCAAGTTCTACAATATCTCCATCTTTCTGCTCATTAGCATGCCTAAAATTATAGAATACAGCCTCTTTAGAAATTGCATCAACTCTCTCAAAAATTTCTTTGATCTTGACAGCAATGTCATGGCGCAAAATCACATGATTTAGACTGAAACAAAATCCAGGAGAAGGCAAGAAAGAACATACCATCTTCTTCTTCTTCTGGTTCTTGTTGGACAAGAGTGAATTATCAGTTTCATCTATCTGCCATTGCATAATTGCAGTATTCCACTCATCTAACACATCATCCATATCATAAGCTACTTCTTTAAGTTTGGAAAGCCAAGTCCTGATGGTTGCCTCCTTCGTTTCTCTCCTCTCCGCGTCTTCTGCTACAGCTTGGATTGCCTCAAAAAGACTGGTCAGATTTTGAACTTGTTTATCAACACCCACTACTAGCTTCACTTCTTGCTCTACTTCTCTATCAATGATGAGGGCTAATTGCTGTAAGATTGCTGAAACAAGAGCATCAGCCATTGTTGGTTTATCGATTGAATTGATTTCGGAGAAACGAAAAGCTAAAAAGAGCCAATCTTTTTGTGGGAGAAGCTGAAGAAATCCAAAGTTGTTGACCTGGAAGTCAATCCTGACGGCTCTTTGGTTAATATATATTTTATTACTCCTAATAATTGATAAATAGAAATAACGATTACACCATTTTTTTAAAGAATTCCATTAACTGCTCCAGCGTATTCTTTCCGTGTCTGACCAGGGTGGTTTTCTGGGATTCAAGAAGGACACTCCCTCTGACAGAATGATGAACTCACTTGGAAAGTTTAAGGGCAGGGAATTTGTGTCCATCTCTTTCCATTATTTAGCTTTCGACTAAATAAATAATATATATATATATATATATATACATAATAATTCACATTACCAATTTAAGAACATTTAATTAACTGATAATCACCCTTAAATTCATTTTCATTTTACTTGATTATCATTTATAACTAATTCTTAGGTAATAATTTCTCTACTCATATGAACATAAAGGCATGTTCTCTCATGGTTTTATTGCTAATGTATTAGCATACATACACTTGGCTAATTTGATTATAAATTAGCATTCTTATCCCAACATTATATGATATATGCATCATGTGATACGATAAAATATAAAGAATACAGATGAAATAATTAGGTAAGATCATAATTACGATAAAATAGACATTATATTAAAAAAAATTTTCTGCATAATAAATCAACTAACTTGATTGATCTAAAATTTATTTATTTCACTAGATTAAGATAATCTTTTAATCCAATTATTTTATAAATAAAAAATAATATTTAATCAATCTATAAAACAACCATATTAGCTAAATTCAGTAAAAAAGTTATATCATATTATTGAAAATGGATCAGCCGAAGCCTCTGATAGCTTGATGGTAGTTCAGTAAATGAGTAGTTTTCTCATTCAACAGAAACTATGATAAGTGATGAAGTTAGTAATGCAAACCCATCAAATCCATTATTACAAGTTTACAACATGACAGATGCTAGTGTGGACCAGATTTCCTTCAATATCCTATTATCCGGCACTGGTAAGACAGTTCATGTAAAGGAAAATTAAAACTAACTAGAAATAATTACACCACTAATTCTGAAACCTTTCAGTTACATGTTCCATCTAAACTTGAATCTGAAAACCCCGACTGTCTTGCTTTGAGTTCATAAATCAGTTGCATATGGCATGGATCAGTGGCAAATAATCTCTGCATGCCAGTATGGAGGAACGGAAGCTACCTCACTTTCCAATCTGGGTTGTGGTAACAGTTGCCAGGATTAAATGGATGGCATCACCGGCCAAATCTGACTCAGGAAAGCTGGAGTTGTAGATATGACAATCTTTTGTAGCTGTCAACGAAATAGTTCCGGAAAAGACCACATTATGAACTTTGCAAAAATGTCAGACTCCAAAAACTCAATATGCGCAGCACGCCCGATCAATGTATTAAAGCTTCTTCCATGGGATGAAGTATCGAAGTTGACATCACAGCGCATGAACAGCCGATTCTCAGAGGTTGGGGCTCTTATCTGATCTATGCAATTATTCAGCATCTCCAGGACTACTGCACTCTTTCTAGAATAGTCCAAAGAAGCAGCTTGGCAGAGTTCGATTCTGGCAGAATGATGTGGAACATAACCATCCTGGGAGATGCAATAAACCAACGAGAACAAGGAACTGTGAATTTTAGAGTTTGAACTTCCACTTTTCGTGGCACAAGAAGTATATGGAATACCTGGGGTGAAGAGACCAGAATTATATGCCTGAAATTCGCTAGCGTCTTCTTCTGAAAGAAACAACAGAAACTGTTTTAGAACTTACAACTAAAATAAAAATAGAAGTAACCACTTGGCTTCTTTTCATATAGACAACTGTCTGCAAAAGGCAAATCGATATTTTCAGAAACAACTATGCAAAAGCTTCTTACCTCACAAAGTTTGTAGAAGAAAGTTTTGCGAAGGTCTGGGTCATCACTGAAAGTAAGCTGACGAATGCATTCTGATCCCTTGAGCTTTCTCAGAAGCCACATTCCAGAGTTAAACAAGGAGTTTGAACTGTAAAGGTAACCCAGGTGTGGACCAGAAATAGATACATATGTGTAGAGGCATCTTAAATATGGTTCCATAATGCTCTCTGTAGAAATCACAGATCCAGCATCAAATTGCAGTCTTGAGAAGCAAAGATCTCACTTGGGATGAACATATACCTGCTAATGCTGTTCTTATAATGATGTTTCCGATAGAATGCCCAACAAAGCTAAGCTTGACACCTCTCAGGCAACAGGATCTAGAAATCCTATCCATCCTCCTTTTAAGGAAAGAGATCACTTCCTGAGCCAACCTCTGTCCCATTTCTCTGAAGTCTCCAGATGTTTTGTCTTCGTTTGCCTCTGACATGAGAAACTCAATCTTGGGGTCTATCAAAAGCCATTGATTGCGAACAAGTCGTAAATCCAGATGATGTCCCTGTTGTGGTGGATACAGCGCAAATATAATTATTAGATATACTTACAACGGAGTACAGTTCTAGGAAGAAGATAGAAATAATAAAAAATTATCACGAATGACATTGTAAATAATAAAGAGATCTCGGCTGGCAACAGAAGATGAACGAGATAAATGAGAATTTTATTACCAAGAGTTTTAAGTACCTATTTCAACAAACTCTTTTTCTCTGGTAAATTGGTACCATATTATGGATTCTATAAACAATATTTGCTTACATCTTCAAACAATGTTAAGATGATATTGAATATCATTCACTATCACCCTTTTTCATGCGATAACAATGGATTTAATACTTGCCTGAAAACCATGAACAAACACTACCACTTTCAGCTCCCGACCATTTTTCTTCACGTCAGAGCTAGATAGCCTCGTTTCAGCTTCCATGCTCGCTTGGTAGATTAAACTAGGTGAATCTATTAGACCCGCATTCCTAAAGTAAGAATTTTCACTTAAAGTACGGCGTGGCAAATTCATGACACGTTCAACAATTATAATAGGTATACGCAGAGGATCTCCAAAAATATGTAGGTCTTGAATTGACTTGTTATTAATCTGCAAGGAAATGAATATATGCAAATTAACATTCACAAAACAATTCATCCATGTGAAGAAAATAATTCACCTTCATTTGGGCAATACTTCTTCGATGAAGCTCTGCACGCGTAGCTGCAGTTTGGGCAGGCTGCACAGAACAGCAAAGAAAACTGAAAACCGAAGGCCATCTAATGAAGAATCTAACATACATATACTGCTGATATGCCAAATGGCACCAAATTTTACAGTTAAATGAAACATGAAGAGAGACAATTTACATCATCAGGTGACTTCCAGAAACCAAAAACTCTTCTGGAGCCAGGAAGTTTGGAAGATCCATCATTTCGACTGCTTATGTAATGATGAGGCATCTCAACTTTAGAGGATACCATCCAAATTGACCATTCAGCTCTTCGATCTTTGGCCCATGTTATAGAGAGGAATTCCAGTATTCTTGTTTTGTTTATCCTGGAATGAGACAAATATAAATAACACATTAGCAATTGCATTGAACAAGTGCCAATATTGTAATAAGATAAGAAACAGAATTACCAACTTCCCCTTCTCCTCCCATTGAAGATAAATTCAGGGAATGAAGGTTGAGATGGTTTGTCATGTATGTCAGAGATGCATAGACACTTCAATTAGGAAAGTAGAAGACATTACGTTAAGCAATAGGAGAAAAGGAAGAGGTTCTTTGATCAGGGTTCGCTACTTCCAGGTCTCGAAAAAAGATGTCAATTAAAATCCAAAGTGAAAAAGGACCATAGAGCTAGCTCCGTTTAACTTGGGACTAAGACTCAATTAAGTTGAGATTAGTTGTATGAGATGATCAAACATTATAAATGATTAAAAAAATACACAACTGAGGCCATTTCTCACAAAAGCAAACCTGTGAAACTGCAGAAAAATGCTCCATAAATATGATAATTGAGCACCCAGGGAATTAAAAATGTTCACTACAGCATCCTCGGAAATTATGTATTGCAACAAGTCATTCCGAAGATGTACACTGCTGCCTGCTTTCTGTTTTAAGAAGAGAGACATCACTGAATTGAAAGCAGTAAAAGACCAAACAACAAAAGGAAGAAGCATTTGATATACAAAACGAAGTAAGGACCTCAAAAACTTTTTGTGGCTTGCCTTGTCCAGAAACTTCACCATCAGCATTACCCAGTCCCACAATAGAATCGAGCATCTCCAAATCATTCATTTTTGAAGTAAAATTAGTTAAATCAACAGCTTGGTTGATAGCTTTGCTTAGTTTTTGTAGCTCTTCGAGCAATGTGTTACGGGCAAGTAAGAGTGCTTTGACAAGCATGACCTGCTTCATATCTACAGAAGCCACTGGACCTAGTGTCTGTCGATCACAGAATAGAATCTCAATGCATTGAAGAAGAAACAGAATGGAGCTCGATCTATTATATAAAGAAGCTAATTTGACATAAGACCACAAACAAGTACCAATTCATAATCAAACAGCATCTTTCAAGTTTAGAAATGCAATGGAAATATTTTTAATCACTTCACATCAGGGATTTTGTGGGAATTAAAAAAATAATTTCCAAATAGTTCTGCAAGAGCAGGAATTGATGAGAACCAAATGAAAATGTCAGGTGTAGGTCAACCACCCTAACACTCACCACCCTGTACCTAAACTTTAGGTCTAGCATCTCATTTAGGAAAGTTAGATAATTCTAAAATTTCAGTAGTTCTGTGGTACTTGTAATTAGGGTTCCAAAAAAAGAGTATTCAGAAGCAGCTGAACCCAGCCAAAATGGTGAGTTTCTATAAAACTTTTCACTAGGAGCTCCTTTTGAATTGGGAAACTAAAAGGGGGGATCGGGTCGGGGAAAGAAAAGGTAGAAAAGGAATACGAATAATGTAATTTTCTTTTTTCTTGATGAAAATCATGTAAAGTTCAGTGAAACACTAAACCCATGGTAGCAATTGGCATTAAATAAATCACAAAAGATTAAATAATGCGTTCAAATACCAATTGGAATCAACTAAACTAGTATATCCGCAGCTAAAAGCAGTTTGAGTCATAGATTCATCATTCAACCCCTTCCTATGTAAATCTGCAGTGTCATCAAGAGCAACCTAAATGCACCAACAAATTAAGTTGTTCATTCATGTGTGAGAGCAACCTACATGCACCAAAAGAAACTAGGTAATTCATGCATGTGTAAGAGCATACTCTATTGAACTGATCACTTCGTTCACAAGCATCTTTGGGGGCGCAAGATTCACTGTAACAACAGAAATCATTGAGTTAAACTTGACAACAATGACCAGAATGTGATCACATCAATGGAATTGAATAAAAGAAAGGAAACGGACCTGGGTACCTTCATGTACGAATTGGCCTTCATTAGACTGGTATGAACAGTTACATCAACTAGCACAGCATGAAAAGCATCGAAATGGACAGGGCAATACGAATGCAATCCCAAGAGAGCTTTAGGGGGAATTCGAAATTCATGGACTGCAACAGAGGAAGCATCTAGATAAGCCAGCAACTCAATTCTGCACAAAGTGCATCGCAATTAGTGACAATATCAAAAATTTTAAATGGCTAATGACTGCCAACTGGGGTTAAAAATTAACGGCTTTTAAATTTTTGAATCTTTCTCCACAATATACCCAACAAAAGGTAAATGTGGGAAAAGTTCATGGGAGATTTTGTACTAACCATACCCTTTGTGGCAGCTATTAAAGGCCATTCATGCCATTAAGCTTTAAGTGTAGGTTCTCAAGAAATGATCCGTTCATAAAGGTAAGCGGATCTGTACTAGTTTAGAAGAATAAGAAGGTTTCTAAGAGTTGGCAACAGTCACGACTAACTTACACAAGAACCTAAATTTCATCAGTTTTTAACAACAGGTCCTGGAGTCACCTAAGTTGATAAATTTAACAAAAGATCCTGGTTGTAGATTTTAACATATACCAGAGACAAAAACATCGAAACTGCACTCTTATTACTAAAAGTTTCTCTATAACTTACTGATTATCTTGTATTGGAGCCTGCAAAAGCTCAAATTTCAAAATGACAGCAGATGTAGATGGACCCTGTAAATATGCCTCGTCAGTATTTAAAAAAAATCCAAGAACAATAATTTGCAAGTCAGTGTTAACTATAAATGCATCAAATTTCCACATGCAACAAAACTTACAAAACCAAATACTCCGTATCTGCTATCACTAAGGAGCCATGGAAACCAAACATGAGCCAGTCAACAAGGAAATTTTGTTCAGTGACTATAGCAAAGACATGATGACATTTCCTTTAAATGTTCATGCTTCAAAATTGAGCTTGAGTGCGGGTCATAAAACTTGACTTTGCAAGAACTCTTAAAATCTCTAACCTTATGATGATAAATACTATCATAATCCGGTCAAGAAGCGCAGCTCATGAAGACGGCACTAATGCAATTTCACCTAGTAATATTTCTAGTTATATCAGACAAGTAGCTAGTGAAGAGGCAGAGAGAATTTTGATTACCATATATCCTGCAAGAGATAGATTGAATGAGATCATTATAGATAGACAAATATCTTGCTTGGCATATTTGATTCGAAATGGTTGTGTTGAGAAACTGTTGTCTGTATCATCTATCCTCCACACTCCATATGTGTTATCAGAACCCAAATCCGGAGCTGGGACACAAGTAAATGCTTCGGTCAAGAGTAGTTTGAAAGCACCAACCACAAGAAGATGACCGAGAAGTCAATAGATTAATTTAAAGTATAATGAAACTACAAACTAACAACAGCATAAAGAAGTACAAGCATACAAAGGTTTAGAATGTTTCACAAAATTTTTACTTTCCCGAAGAAAGAAAGTTTTTGTTGTCCGAGGCACACGAGTTTCTCTAAGCAAGTTTCTTCACTTGTATAAGTTTATCAAAACTTTTTGTGCCATTTCTTCAATAAGTTTCTCCAGTTCAATAAGTTTTTCAAGAACAAAATGATTATTCTCTGGGATATCATTTAAAGAGTAAAAGAGTTTATATATACACAAGACGTCAGTTTCTCACATTCATATTGAACCACCCTAGCAGGAGTCCCAACAGAAGTAAACTCGCTATCTTCCCATCTCACACTGATTTTAATTTGATACCACCTAACAGAAAGTGAAAAAGAAAACAAATAAGAACTATCAGAGTGGGGGATAGTCACAGTTAACTGGCAAGTAAGAATGAGCTGAAAGATGCAGATACATACCCTTGTTGAAAAAGGTCAAGATTGTGAAACCTATGTATGTAAATGGCAATTTCTTGAACAGTATCCAGCATGTCAATTGGCTCAACTTTAGCCTGACATGGCTTTGCATTGAGCAACCTCTTCCGTGTTGCTCCGCTTTTATTAGGAATGACACCAATTAACCACTCTAGACTGTGAAACATATAATTACATATATTCATATACCAAAATCAATAACTATGGCAACCCCTGATCTTCTCTCTTAATTTTAAGCAGAAACCATAAAATTTATTCTTCAAACTGCACTAAAAGAAGAATATTTCAGCTAAGAAAGCCCAGTAAGCAGCAACCACTCAGCACAAAACCCTAAAACCTAAATGGCTCTTGCTTCCTCAAACAATCCGAAAGTTTCTCCCCTTTCACCGAAAATGATACATATGAGAGCCGCCAAAGAAGAAACAAAACTAAATTCACCAAAGAAAGAGTTTAAAAAATGCAAAAAACAATATCAGGGCGGTAGAAAACGACACCGTCGATGGATGGACGTAAGATTCAAATACAAATTTGTTTTGGGTTTTAGTGATTAAATCTCAAAGACCAAAAAAGGAAAACAGAAATGACAATGGGAAAGACGGTGGAAAATGTCACATGAGACGATAAAATACTGAAAGCTTGTCGTTTTATATGTAAATCATTTTGGTTTTACCAAAGAGTATGTTGGTTAGTTTCTGCACGAATTCCAAAGCAGAGATAATAACACCAAAATATATTGAAAATTTCCGGTGGAGCCGTCGTTTGCTAGCTCACTCAGGCGTATGAGGTTGCCGGTTATAATGGTGATGGTTCGCTGTCATTTATTGCTTCATGGACAGATTATTATCATAATTATTACCCGTCCTTATATTAGCTGTTGGATTTGTTTATTTATTCCAGATATCATGTTAGCTCTGAATTTTGCCGATCCCCATGAATCCGACTGTTCATAGCTTTCTGCTAACAACCAGACTTTCGTTATAAGCTTCCGAGTGATCGCAGATAATATCTGAATTCAGATATTTTTGTTTTTTCGTAAATATAATTTTTAATGAAAAATATTTATTTAATTCGAATAAATTAATAAATTATTCATTAAATGTGAATTTAATTTTCTAAATTTAATCTTATTAATAATTTCAAAATTATCGTTCTGATAATTTTAATTATCTACAAATAACGACTTGAGATTTAATAGAAATATGTAGTTGAAAAGTATTATAAATATTTAAATCATAAATATTATTTATTTTAAATATAAATTTAAATATTATTTTCAAAATCAAAATATTAACGATATAAATTTATTATTATGGTAAATATAATAAATGATAAAAAAAGTTCGTATATATATACATATATATTTTTTTTTTTCCTTATTCTCTTTCCCTCCGAATCATATGTGGACCGGGTTTTGCTGGGCCGGTTTTCGGGTCGAAAATACTTAGACCCATATCATTACAGTTAACCCTGCTGTTCATTCTTCGTCTTCTCCTCCACTGCAGCTTTGCTTCTGTTGCTGCTCGAGCAAGTAGCGTTGGCAATGTCGTTTTGTATTTCTGCCTCAAATCCACTTGTTGTTCCTCTCAGAAAACCTTTATTTTCTGTAACTCCCTCTTTCTCTCGCTCCCTTCTCCGTTTCTTTATGCATGTTTTGTGTTCTTTTCATAAAACTTTGTGTTTGATAAGTGAATTTGTGATGCAGAAATTCGATGGAAAGAAAAGGGCGTTAAATAAGTCAGTAGTAGTAGTAAGAGCAGGGCCCAAAACGATACGTTTTGACAGAGAATGTAGAGAAGCTTTGCAATCTGGAATTGATAAGCTAGCTGATGCTGTTTCTGTTACCTTAGGACCTAGAGGTAACAACAAAGCTCGAGGTTTTTTCATATGCTAAAAGAACCCATATTTCTAATGATGTTTCAATACCTTTTTATGGTTGTTTTAATATTTAATCTTTTTTATTTCTGTATGTTCTTTTGTTAATATGGACTTGTACCAGTGTTGTGTATGTATTTTATGTTGTTTGTTAGTCTCTTTCTAGATTTATAATGCAGAAAAACAGGGATTTAGTAGTGGTTCTGGATGATCATAGGTAGTCTACAAGTTTACTGGCAGTTATATTAATAATATGAATGGGGTAATAAAAAAGGATGCAATCTTTTTGCTGTTTTGGAGATGGAGTTAAAACGGCTGCATGATTTTGAATGGAGGAGGAAACTTGTGATCACAGATGCTTTTTTGAACTTGTAGTTACCAGTCTAGCTTTTCTTGGGTCTACCTTTTCCTCTTGAATTTAGTAATGGGGTTTGACATTGTTCTGGAAATCAAATGAGAAGGAATCAATGTGAGAAATATCATAATATCTTTTGGGAATATTTGGAATTTGCAAATTTGATATATTTAAAACAATACTATAGAACTTTGTTATAGTCAATCCATGCAAGATTTAAAGTATGGTTTGAAACAGTTTAGGTAGTTTAGTTACATGAAACATGAAAGAGATTTGAGATAGAATAAATGATATATGAAGTGTAGGATACAATATCGCATTTCTGGGAAATAGACATTATTTGGACCAATGATGTTTTTTAATGAATTTGAACCCTTTTGCTTACAGTTGGTAAGTCTATATCATGTTACTGATATGTTCTAACCAAAGCTATGCAGGACGTAATGTTGTACTTTCTGATTCTAAGGCATTAAAAGTGGTAAATGATGGTGTAACCATAGCTCGGGCAATAGAGCTGCCAGATACAACGGAAAATGCTGGTGCAATACTAATCCAAGAGGTTATACATGGTTTGCCACAGAAGCCCCTTCCCTGAAGCATTATTGTACATGGATTAAAAAGCAGATAATAATGTAAAGTGAAAATGCTTGCCTACAGGTTGCAAGTAAAATGAATGATTTGGCTGGCGATGGTACTACAACTGCAATCATTTTGGCTCGTGCAATTATCAAAATGGGCCTGTTGGCAGTTGCTTTTGGGGCCAACCCTGTTTCTTTAAAGAAAGGAATGGACAAGACTGTAAATGAATTAGTTGAAGTCTTGAAGATGAAAAGTGTTGCTGTAATTGGAAGGGATAACATAAGAGGTTTTTTCATCAGCAGCAGTTAACATTATTTGAAACATTAGAATTTATTGTAAAAGTATTTTAACTTTTTGCTTTTTTTCCATATTTTTCAGCGGTTGCTTCAATTTCTGCTGGGAATGATGAATTTATTGGGAACTTAATCGCTGAGACTATTGACAAGATTGGCAATGATGGAGTAATCTCAATTGAATCATCTTCTACCTCTGAAACACATGTGATCATAGAAGAAGGAATGAAGGTGATTTAGTTTGATGATTCATACACTTATGTATGAAAGAGCATTGATATTTTTTTCTCATCTCTCTGTTTTTCACTGTTTGTTGTTGTTGCTGTACAGATTGACAAGGGCTACATGTCACCACAGTTCATTACAAACCAGGAAAAATCTCTAGTCGAGTTTGACAATGCCAAAGTACTTGTAACTGACCAACGGATTGCATCTGTTAAAGAAATTGTCCCTGTATTGGAAAAGACTAAGCAATTGAGTGTCCCACTGTTAATCTTTGCTGAGGATATATCTAGGCAGGTATTGGAAACGTTGGTGGTCAACAAGATGCAAGGTTTACTTAACGTGGCTGTAGTCAAATGCCCAGGATTTGGAGATGGAAAGAAAGCTTTATTGCAAGATATTGCCCTTATGACAGGTGAACTTGCTTCCCAACTTAGATGTGATTAGTCTATATGCAAATTAGAAACAGAGGCAGCATTTGTAAGGCTAAGGATTGTTGATTTTAGAAATTCTGACGTTACTTAAGACTTTTTTATTGATCCACTAGGTTTTAAAATGTCTACAGAAAACAATAATCTCTAGTTATGCATTACCTTATGCCTCGTGACTATGCAGCTAGGTCTTTGCTTCTGATCTTCCAAATTATTGCCATTGAATTTATTTCAGGTGGTGATTTTCTTTTGGGAGATTTTGGTCTAGGTCTCATGGGAGCAACCTCAGATCAACTCGGCATTGCACAAAAAGTTATTATAACAAGCAACTCAACAACCATAATTGCTGACCCTTCTACCAGACCCGAAGTTCAGGCAAGAATTTTGCAGATGAAGAAGGATCTTGTGGAAACAGATAATAAATACCTGTCAAGAAAGCTCAAAGAAAGAATTGCCAAGTTGTCTGGAGGTGTGGGTGTAATCAAGGTTTGTAATATAATGACCTAGTGTGCAATGACATATCTGATAAATGGTAGTATGGCTCTACGTGCTACATGGATAAGTTTGTAGCATATGCATTTCTTGCTTTAGCTGCTTAGCAATTGGGTTGTGACTTGGTATGAAGATTAGTTCAGAGTTCGGTTGTGACTTGGTATGAAGATTAGGAACTAAGTAACATGGTATTTATTGTGATTAATAGTTGAGCATGCAATGAATTTTGTTCTTAAACGGTTGACTATTGTACCTTGCGTTTCTCTCATGTTTTATATTTTAGGCATAGGAGTAATTGTTGTGCGCATGCCTTGCATATTGCTTTCATGATCAAGGAATTCAACAACTGCTTTTATCTTTGACATCAAATAGAATCGGGCCTCTGTGTGTTCAATGCTTCCATGCTATAGCTGGTAGACTCCTGACAATATTTTGAACAAAACAACCAAAGCTGATTTTCATGATTTCCATGGAAAATTTGTTTTACTTTTTACTAGAACCGAGTTGTGGTGAATGCATGCTGCTTACCAAATAATTCTTCAGTTTGTATACTAAAAGGAGATAATTTGTTGGCTTCTCTTAGAGACCATACAACAAATATAGTAAACACTAAAATAAATCGATCTTATATTGTTGCTGTTTTATTTCATTTTCACCTTTTTTATTCAGCTTGCTTAGAGTAAAAATGTGAATGTAATTTAGGTTGGAGCACATACAGAGACAGAACTTGAAGATAGGAAACTCAGGATTGAGGATGCAAAGAATGCAACTTATGCTGCCATGGATGAAGGGATAGTGCCTGGTGGTGGTGCTGCTTATGTACATCTCTCACAGCATGTTTCCACTGTAATGGATTCCATGGAAGATGAAAGCGAGCAGATTGGTGCTGATATTCTGGCAAAGGTAATTTTTATCTTCTTTTAAATTCTTCGTAGATTGTTCACTTGGTATGGTTGGATTCCTCCATGGAATTGCTTGAGAATGGTGTAATTTATCGAAAGTTTCAAAATTTGCCGAAACTAGAGTTTTGAAGAGCGTGTCTAAATAATTGATCTAAGGAAATTTCACGCAAGTAACTTGTATGGCGCTGCATTGCAGGCTCTTCTTGCACCTGCCGAAACAATTGCAGCTAATGCTGGGATAGATGGAACAGTTGTTGTGGAGAAAATTCGATTATCTGATTGGAGGGTCGGTTTCAATGCTATGACTGGCAAGTACGAAGATCTTCTGGAAGCAGGAGTTGTAGATCCTTGTAAGGTCTCACGGTGCGCACTTCAGAGCGCTGCCTCAATTGCTGGATTAATTCTGACAACTCAAGCAATAATGGTAGAGAAAATAAGAAAGCCTAAGCCTGCTATTCCTCATGTTCCTGGGATTACACCATAAGCCAAGAACATAGCCTGGAAACCTAACCCAAGAAACCTATTGGTTTCATGGATGTGAAGCGAATGTTAGACACTAAAGCTCACTAATTCGAACTGATGTCAAAAATCATAGAGGCCCGTTGTCTTTGCAGAAGCTCATATAAGTCCTGAATTGTGGAACAGCTAAGGATTGTCAACAACACCGAGAGCAGCTTCAAACACCATGGTGGTGGAAGGATTTCGGTTTTCAACAATATGATACTATGGATGCTGTCAACATGTTAAGAACTGCAGGGTTAATAGCAGCAATGTAGCCATAGATGCGTTTTCTTGCTGTTATGTAAAGACAACCAGTATAGATAATTTTCCTCTGTTTGTCTGTTTTCTAGGTGATAAAGTTTCAATCTTCCTCATGCTCTGCTTTTCCTTTATTTTTATCTGAAAAATAACGATAATAAAAATATTTGTTAGACAAAATATAATAAAAATTAAAATTTTTTTAAGCCATTAGTTAATATAATAAAAAAGGTGGTACTTTCCCTTTTTATTTCATCTATTTTTAATAAATAAATAATTAATTAAAAAGGATAAACTAATTTAATTTAGTTTTAAAATAACAATAATAATCAAGGTTTTTTTTTTATTAAAGAAAGCGATGCTGACGTGGTGGTTGGCGACTTCGGGCGGTATAAAATACCGCAATTTTAAGGGGTTCTGGTCTTGAGCTGCTAAGTTGAAAATCTGCTGCTTTTTTAGCCTCTGAGAATGGCTTCCATCTCCTTCAGCTTCTTCTCTTCTCCTCCCACATCTTTACCATCACTCTGCTCCTCTTCTTCTTCTTCTCTTCGCTTCAAGTATAATTTTCAATTACTTGCTCATTCTGCCACTCCTACTCTCTCTCTTCACTCCAACCTCCCCCGCCAGCTCAGGCCTCTTCCTCTGGCCGCCACCGCCAACCTATCTACTCCTGTTGAGACTGCCGATGGTGATTCCGAGAAGAAACCGCTGCTTGAAGTCAAAGATTTGACGGCTGTTATCTCTGAATCGAAGCAGGAGATTCTTAAGGGTGTCAATCTTGTTGTTTATGAAGGAGAGGTTGAATTTTTCAAAACCCTAATTAGTTGTATTATTTGTGTTTCTTTTAATTTATTTATGTTTGTTTTCTTTATGAGTTGTAGATCAATCATTATTAAATTTTACTGATGTTTGATTTTGAGGAATGAACATATACCTACTTTTTACTTTTTCTTTTTCGTTTTGAATAGGTTCATGCTGTTATGGGGAAGAATGGTTCTGGAAAGAGCACATTTTCCAAGGTTGGTACTCCGTACTTTGTTCAATGCTCCTTTGTTCATTTTAGGAAAAAATTTCTTTGTTTCATTTCGGTTATACTTTTATAAAACCAGTAAGATATTAATTATTTTTTATGCTCTTGAATGTCATGGTTTTGAATAAAAATAAGAGGCTTAGGCATGTGATCAGGAATTTGTCAAGGCAAATTTCCTAATGTATCCGTTTTATAATTGCGAGCAAGTTTGCTTCTTTCTCGTAATCAAAAGTCTGAGTGAGGCCTCATTCATTGTAGGTTCTTGTGGGTCATCCAGATTATGAAGTGACTGGAGGAAGTGTCGTATTTAAAGGGGAGAATTTGCTCGACATGGAGCCAGAAGAAAGGTCTCTTGCTGGACTTTTCATGAGCTTCCAAACCCCAGTTGAGATCCCAGGTGTGAACAATATTAATTTTCTTAATATGGCATACAATGCACGAAGGAGAAAACTTGGCCTTCCAGAGCTTGGACCGATTGAGGTATGATCATTAACAACATGCTGGCATCATGATATATTGTTTAGCTAGTACATAAACTCTTTTATGCTAAGGAAGTACTTTTCTTTATTTCATAACTGAAAACAATTAACTCGTGCAAATGCATGAGACAGGAGTTTTGTTGTAAAGAATTTAGAAACACAAAATAGGACTTCTATAACAGGTACTTGTATAAGGACAGCAATTGCAACTCTCCCAGAATCTTGAAATGAAAGAAACCTTCTATTAAAATATTAAAATTTTATTATTATTTTATACACCTCACGAAATATTTAAACTGAGAACAACAAAAATTATCAACATCCTAGGAGATCTTTATCAGATGCTTTTTTGATGTAGATAATATGATTGCATAAAGGAGATTGGTGAATTATTGTTTTGGAATGTTGTGTATGGTTCCTTTGAAAAACATTTTTGATAGGAACATATGTACTTTCTTTATATGTATTCTACCATCATTTGTTTAAAATGGAGTGGCTCTAATTTGCCTGATAAAAAAGTTTAATTGGGATGTGAGCTACATATTGGTACTCTACTTCTTTGAATTGTTCTGAGAATTGTTGCATATGAAAAGCATGTGCTAAAAGATTTTTTAATAAAATCAATTTTCTGCTTTTTTGGTTATAGCTGAATTATTATTTGGTATTCTGCAGCGTACTTTCTAATTAATAATTCCATTCATTTTGGCCTAAGCATAAGGAGAACATTTGCCGGAAGATTGTCTGATAAAATAAATTTACAGCCTTTTGGTTATACCTGACTATTATTTGGTGCACCACAGCATAATGTCTAATCGACAATTCTAATTTGGCCTGAGCAATGTGGTGCATATCTGCATTCTTGTCCTAAGCAAAATAGGGCAAATTGGTTAAATTAATTGCTGATTCTTAATTTGACCTCTGCAGTTCTATGCGTACCTGTTTCCAAAACTCGAGCTTGTGAATATGAAGAGCGACTTTCTTAACAGAAATGTAAATGAAGGATTTAGTGGTGGTGAAAGGAAGCGCAATGAGATTTTACAACTTGCAGTAATGCTTTTTGTTTTTCTTTTAGGCTTTCTCCTTGTTAAAACATGGTTATGTGTTGAGTACTCATGCTGACTGGTGAATAATATTGGGTTTTTTCTGTATTCACATGAAGGTTCTAGGTGCAGACCTGACCATATTAGATGAAATTGATTCGGGGTTGGACATTGATGCACTCAAAGATGTTGCGAACACAGTTAATGGACTCTTGACAGCAAAGAACTCTGTTTTGATGATCACTCATTATCTACGACTTTTGGAATTTATAGAGCCCACATATATCCATATCATGGTAAGTCATGTTAAAGATCATAAAATATAACAGTAACACAGATCATAGGGAGAGTAGTTTTTTCGATGACTTTTTATATGATGATTGTATGTGACCGATCCTAATGCTATTTTTTGTTAGAAGTGGCCAATGTTTTGAATGTTATGGCGGATAATCATGAGATCCAAGAGTTACATGTGGGTGGGGTTGTGTTCTTATCATCTCAGAAGTCAGCATAAAGAAACAAAAAATATTATAGGACAGCCAATTTTTTAGCCTTTTCCTTGCATGTTTCCAGATGTATTCTGTATTAAAATTATTTCATCTCCATGGTCTTTTAGGAGGACGGAAGAATTGTAAAGACAGGGGATATCTCTGTAGCAAGGATTCTTGAAAAGGAAGGTTACAAGGCAATTTCTCCATCTTGACTGTAGATGAATCATTGTAGGTACACTCTCTTTCTAACTTGTGTAGTGATGAAACTTATCTTTCCATTGTCGATATGACTCTGTCAAACTTAACACTTCTGTTGTTTTGTTGCTGGGTACAGTGTTGGCTATTGGTTTGAAGAGAAAATAGAAAATTCTGTAGCTGCGTATTTAACTGTCAAAGGACCATGGAGCCTTTTGCATTACTTTGATAAGAGCCCTCTTCACGCATGAGCTTCTGGATGTTGTTGTATCTTCTTTTTTCTTGAATAATAATTTGCTTCAATAGGCAAAAGTTTTGTATTCTTTCTGCCACTAAGGTAGCGTTCGGTTCAAATGAATTCCACAAATTTTGTGGAATGTATTTGTAAATCTCAAGCGATTGCGTTTGGTTTGAATAAATTATAAAGTTCTTAAACTAAAAAATCTTCCAGGAGGATTCAAATGAAATGAATTCCTCAAATAGATTGAACCAAACGGGCCCTAAAGTTATTGGTTCTATGATCCCCATCCTCCTAGCACACAAGCCTTTAAGCCATAGTTGTTGCTCAATTCAGGAAGTTGTGATTTTCCCATATGAACCAACTTTCTTACAAGGTCATGTTTGTAGCATTGTACAGTTGTTCAGAGTTGTGTAGAATGTCTTGCAAGGCCTTTTTTTTTTTTTTTTTTATGATTGTTACTAATTTTATGAGCATTTGAGGGTGTGTGGAATGCATCAAATCAAATCAAATGAAGCAATAAAAACTGGATAGTAAATAGTAGAAAGATGGTGAGATATGAATGATGTTAGCTTAATGTCCAAGTTAAGTATGTTTCCATTTTAATTCAATTCTTATATTCTACGCACTTCTTACATTAATCCCACCCCCAACTAACTTCACTACTTGGTCAACTCTCTTCTATACATACACATATATATCGTGTTCACCACTAATTCTTCTTCATCCCTATGATTTGCAAACAAATGAATTCTTATAGATTTCTAGTTAAAAGCATTGTTGTAATTGAATCATCAAACCCAGATTCGATCCACCCGGTTCATTTAAAAACCCGTCAAGTCGAATGGATGATAAAATGAATGATAAAAATTGATTAGGAATGTGTTTACTTTATGGGATAAACCATAAACCAAACAAGTAAAAGATAACAAAATAGTCCTTTAAACTTGTTACAGTGATGTTATTCATTGCATTGGGCATCCTTTAAATATTAAAATGTCACATAACACACAAGTTCATTTTTCATTATTATTTGGACCACCATGCTTTGTTATATCATTACAATTCACACACATTAATAAATTTATTATAGTCCAATGATATAAATAGGTAAGAAGCTCAAGCTTATTAAGAAAACACAGATTCAAACTTAAAATAATAATAAAACTAAAAATGAAGTAAAAAAGGTTTTGGATTTGGTTGAAATTTAATTAAAAATGGAAGCAATAATTTGGAAGAGTATTAGTCCAAACCAAACCTTACTGAACCTGTAATTTAATGAGCAGAAAGAAGACAGCTTTGAGTCATTGCTTTCATATCCATGTCTTCATTAACAAGCCTATATCAACCCCCTTTCCCCTTTAATTTAATTCCTCTTTCTCTCACTCAACAGTAATTCTAAAAGCCACAGAAAAAGTCGGAATTATAATTCTGTTAGTTAAATCCAGCAACAAATTTCTTTTCTTTTTTTTTTTTGTCAAAAGCCCCCTTGCTGCTGCTGCTTAACCCACCAACTAACACTTCTCTCTCCCTTAAATTTGATTGTTAGTAACTCTCAGATCTGAACTTTATACCTTTCATCAATCCCTTTTCACTTCTTGGGTACCTCCCTTTCTCTCTCTTTCTGTCTGTTTCCAGATTGTTACTCCTACTTTCTGTTTGGTTCCTGAGGAAATGCATGAATGAATTTATTTTCTGTTCCTCGATTTGGCTCCAATTGCATTGTCATCCCACTGCTTTGTGTTTTTTTTTTGCTCCATTTGAATTTTGTTTGCATGTTTTAGCTGGGGAAGATGCCGGATTGTGCTTATATTGGAGATAGTCAATTTTTGTGAGCTTGGTGAAATTTGATTGTTTTGTTTGTGATTCTATGCTAGTGTTTTGTGTTTAGTTTGTATTACTCTATTGGGTTTTCCTCTGTAGCTGACATTGAAGAAAGACAAATTTGAAAAAAAGAGAACTTTTTTTGGAAGTTGTCATGGCCCTTTTATGTTTTAGCTTTGTGGAATTTTTTTTTCTTTGGTTAAATTTTTGTGTGTAATGGACATGGACTAGGAATGGAAGCAGATTTCTTGATTCATGGAATCTCTTCCTTGAAATGTTTTGGAGATAATTAAACAGAATCAAGCAAAATTCATGTGTGAAAAAAAATTTTAATCTCTGGTCCTATCCCCTTTCTTTATTGTGAAGTAAAACCTTCAAAACCCACTAAGAATAAAAATTGTGAAGGCCTTTTGAATATACTTTTTGGAATCCAAATTCTTAACTTCGCAGAAAGCTGATGCTTATCTAAACTTATTTTGCAGAGTTTTCCAAGAAGGCTAATTAACTAATTCATGTCAAAGGCACAGCAAGATTTTTATGTCCATGATGCACCCCTTTCACCCACTAATGCGAGATCGAGGGAGTGGGAGGGTCCATCAAGATGGACGGAGTATTTAGGTCCAGATATGACTTCTGCGATGACATTTAAAACTTCTAGGAATAGGGGTCCCGAGGGACAGGTTCAGAGTTCGGGTGGTTCTCATAAGGGTTTGAATGTGCAGTGGGTGGTTCAGCTTACTGAGGTAGCTGAAGGTCTCATGGCAAAACTGTATAGATTAAACCAAATTCTAGATTATCCAGATCCAGTTGGTCATGTGTTTTCAGAAGCATTTTGGAAATCAGGTGTATTCCCAAATTATCCAAGGATTTGCTTATTACTCTCCAAAAAGTTTCCGGAGCATTTTAGCAAATTGCAACTTGAACGGGTAAGATTTCCCTGTCCTTGAAATGTGCGCTTTTGTTTTTCTATAGAGACTTTATAGACAAAAAGATGAGTTCTATTCTATAACTTGGGAAGGATTTTTGTAGGTTGATAAAGTTGCATTGGATGCTCTAAATGATAGCGCGGAGGTTCATTTGCAGAGCTTGGAGCCATGGGTTCAGGTAAGGAGTCCTGATAGTGTGCTTTTATGTTTTTCTTTCGATGCATGTGCAAAATATTTAAGGTGAGTATGGGTAGAAATTATAATCTTAGTTGATTTAGGACCAGCCCCGTTGTAGAGATCTACTCTAGATTGAACCGTATTTGCTTCTGTTGATAAGAGGGCTGAACATTTATCTCTTATTAACAAGGGATAAACACAAAACAGTCTAGGGCAGTTCTGTGTTGCTCTTTATTTTGGATAATTATAAGATATTTGCTTAATTTCTGATCCTTTTAGAGATTGCAAGTCATTTTCTTTCTAGCTGTAATAGATTTATTTATGTCAATCAGCTGCTTATTGACTTGATGGCATTCCGGGAACAAGCTCTACGACTTATACTGGATCTAAGTAGTACGGTCATTACTTTGCTGGTGAGTATTAAAATTTTGATTTTTCATACAGAATAGTCAGTCAACTTGATCTGAGGTTGGTAGCCGTTTCTTTATTAATATATTTCAGCTATTTTTTGAAAAAGAATTTGATCTGTGTTGCCAAATATTTGGCCTCGACACTAAATGATCTCCAGGACTTATACTTGCTAATTAGTGATTATCCTTTCATACAGTTGTTAATGTGCACAGAATCTAGACTTCCTTTTGCTTTCATTGTTTGAATTGTTCCAAAATAAAAGGACAGAAACATAATGGTCTGTCTTGCCCATTGTATATCTGATAATTTGGCACAGTATTTTGCAGCCACACCAGAACTCTCTTATACTGCATGCATTTATGGACCTATTTTGTTCCTATGTACGTGTCAACCTTTTCTCCGAGAAGGTAAGTCATCTTTGTTTTCTTCTCCTGTAATCCTTTTGCTTCTTTTCTGCATTTATTCTTAGATTTATATCTCTTTTTGAGAACTTGTAGATGGTTGACACTAGCATTCTGGTACCCTTATGTAGATACCGAGAAAAATGATGCTACAAGTGTATAATCTTCTGCATGCTATGTCAAGAAATGACAGAGATTGTGATTTCTATCATCGGTACGTTATATTTTTTATTGGTGCATGTATTTTGTCCAGACTTCTTTCTAGATTGATATAGTGTGAATAAAATTTATGGCTATATATGGTTTGCAAGTAACATATATATGTTTCTGTTATTATCAGTTTGTTGGATGTTTGGTTTAGTTCAACTTAGAATGACATTTTTATGTTGTTGGCATTTAATCTAATATACAATTGTTCCCTGTCTCTCTGATTTATTTATTTCAGGTTGGTTCAATTTATAGATTCCTATGATCCACCATTGAAAGGGTTACAGGAAGACCTGAATTTTGTCAGTCCACGCATTGGAGAGGTCATTTTGGTCTCTTTTCTGTTTGAGAAGATGTCTATTTTTTTTGTACTGATAAGTTTTAACTATATTTGGTATCACATTACATTAGATGGCATTAAAAAGTTAACCTATAGGCTTTTTGCGATCATGTATAGTGTAAGCAATTAGGTACTTAAAAATGCAAATACCATGAACAGTTAGGGTATTTGCTCACTTGTACAATGCAGTTATTGAACAACAATTTATTAATCAACTACCTGAGCTGTTTTACAATGCTGACATAGATTATGTGAAAATATTTATTCATGTATGCTTGGAATGTACTTTGAAATGTCAAAATACATGTTTGACATGCCAGTCTCGTAATGCATTTCAAAACTCTAAAAATGGTAGACTATGTAACATGAGCAAGCATTTCGTGGGTCCTTTGCAAAAATTAATTCTAAGGGAAACATTTCAATTTTGACTTAAAATCGAAACTTAACTAAGGTGAACGGAGGCTATAGCTTATAACAGCTTTAGATTACTTTTCAAGGGTTTGATTGCACCATCTCATTGTTTGAGACACACATTACAAAATGGGAAGTTGAAGTTGAAATATTAGAATTAGGCCTAAAAAGTTGTTAATTCTGTGATTGATTTCAGTTGTTTCTTGAATGACCTGAAGTCATGTACTTCCCATGAACATTTTATTTACATAGAAGCGTTGCCTTGGTTTTCAATATTTCATAATAGTCTATTTACTTTCATGTTTTGTCTCTCTTTTGTAATAAATTTTCACATTGTCTGCGACTTTAAATTTCCAGGTATTGGAGGCAGTGGGTCCCATTATTTTCCTATCTACAGATACAAGGAAGCTTAGAAATGAGGGATTTCTGAGTCCATATCATCCTAGATATCCAGATATACTTACTAATTCTGCACATCCTATGGTAGATATCATTTTTTTGCAAGATGTTGAAATTTGTGGATAAATTGTCATAAAAATATAACAGTTGTCTTTTTGCATTACTAACTTAAGCACCTCTGTTAACTGCATGGCTGCTCCTAATTGCTCTTCTATTACCTTTTTGCACTTTAGAGGGCCCAAGATCTAGCGAACGTTACATCTTATAGAGAATGGGTGCTACTTGGATATCTCGTCTGTCCTGATGAGCTGCTACGTGTCACTAGCATCGATATTGCTCTGGTATGTGCCACATCAATGTCTTGCTGGACGCATGATATGAAATGAGAAAATTATGCATTTAGAAACATTAAGCGGATTGCATACTTGTTGGTGACACTTTGGCGTGGGAAACTATTTCTCTTTTTCTCAACATTTTGTTATATCCAGTTATCCATTTTCTTTCAAGTAACTCAGCATTCTTATTCTGCTGGGCATTGCTGGAGATGATAACGCTGTGGAACACAACTTGCATTATTTGCTTGTCATTTCACTTTTATTTTATTTTTTTCAAAATTGTTTTCAGGTTGTACTGAAGGAAAATTTGATTCTCACATTATTCAGAGATGAGGTGAGTGGTCTGTTGAAATTGCTTTCTCCATTTGTACTTTCAAATTTTTTCTACTGAAAACCTTGAATGTGCAGTATGTACTTTTACATGAAGACTATCAATTATATGTTCTGCCACGGATATTAGAATCAAAGAGGATGGCTAAATCTGGCCGTACTAAACAGAAAGAAGCAGACTTGGAGTACAGTGTGGCAAAGCAGGTTGAAAAAATGATCAGGTACCACTGATACTTTTGACTGTCTTGATGCAAAAATCTAATTCTGCTTTGCAACTTACTTGACCAAGGTAAATAATTCTTAAAACAGGACATACTTTTGTACTGGAAGACATAGGTTTCCATTTATAGAACAATATCTAGTTAAATCCTTTTCCCCCCTTTATGCATTTGGCAACAAATAGACAAACTATGCAACAGTAGAAACAAACTTTTGCATTGCCTTTGGTCATTTAAAATATCTTGAACGTATGCTGCTGGAAGCTGGCACTCATTGAATGGCCTTCTAAGGTCTATCTTCAATATTTAAAAAGAAAAGAAGAAATTGATTACCTTGGGGAAGAAAATAGAGGATGAACTGGCATGTGTGGTGTTTCAGTATCAGTGTAATGTAGGACTGGTCAATATGTGCAGCGAAGTGCATGAGCAGGCACTCCTATCTTGTGATGCCATACACCGGGAGAGGAGAATATTGTTAAAGCAAGAAATTGGAAGGATGGTACTGTTTTTTACTGATCAGCCAAGTTTACTGGCTCCAAATATCCAGGTAAGTCTATTCATAGACATGTCCCTTTCACTTACGAATTGCTTTTACGTTTTTGTTCCCAGCATGCATGAAAATAATGTTGCTCTTTAACTTTGTATTGCTCTGTACAGATGGTATTTTCTGCATTGGCACTGGCTCAATCTGAGGTCATCTGGTACTTCCAACATGTTGGAATAGCATCATCAAAATCTAAAGCTGCTCGTATGGTACCGGTAGACATAGTATGTTGGCTTCTTCCATGTATTGCTTAAATTCATTACCATAAGGAATTATATTGTAAATTTTGCTTGCCAATGCCAACATGACTAACTGTCCTAGAAAGGGATATGAATGTCCAATTCTGACTAGTATGGGCTACAGGCTTGGTTGAGTTATTTTTGTTTGGTAATATGACTGATTGCTAACAAACTTGTAAAATGTTAACTTAAGTCCTTTTACTTCTTGTTGCAGGATCCAAGTGACCCAACTATTGGCTTCTTACTAGATGGAATGGATCGGCTATGCTGTTTAGTGCGGAAGTATATTGCAGGTTTGAACAGTCCTGATAGAAGCAAATGTTTTCTTTTATTTTTCTGCTGATTCGGATCTGTGCATTCTATATAAATACCTTCTAAAATTGTTAAATGCACTTCACTCAAGTCATTTACTTTGTTTTGGTTGAGTGAAGACGGAAAACAAGTTTCCTTTCGTGATAGCTACTATGGTTGAGACATTACAATGTTTTGTGCATTAAATCTCTTGCGTATTCTTGATAATTGGTTCTCTTTGTCATTGTTGATTGGTATGTTCAGTAGGACTTGAAGTTCGTTGAGAACTTATTATGTGGCGTTCATGAGTGTATGATGTAAAAACTGTAATTGTTGTGCATCTTTCTCAAGTTTGGTTTGCCATGTAATGACTTATAAAACAATAATTGTGATTATCCTTTGATGAAAAGCCATATTTACTGTAAACTGATGATCAGTAAACTCATAGCTCAGAAATGCGGGATTTTGGAAATTTAAGCAATGAAGAATTAAGTGAGGAAGAGTAAAAGATCACTCTCTAATCCCTTTCCCTGTATCTTGGATGTATCATTTATCACTATCAATATATTGGTGGTGTGACACTTGGTCTGCAGTTTATCATAGCATCATTCTTATGATGACAAATATACTAGACTTGGAAAATACTGGTCTTAAGAAAGGGGATAATGATACTCCTATGTCAATTGCTATATATATATATGTAAAAAAAAATTCTTGCTGTTGATCATAGATTTGACTCTGTAACTGCCATATATTTTTCAATGCTCCTCTTTCGTTCAAAGACCTCTAATATGGATGACAAATCTTCAACTATAATGCAGCTATTCGAGGATATGCATTATCTTACCTTTCTTCATGTGCTGGTAGAATCCGGTTTTTGCTGGGAACTCCAGGAATGGTGGCTCTTGATCTTGATGCTAGCTTGAAAGGGCTTTTACAGCAGATAATTCAGCATCTTGAAAATATACCAAAACCACAGGGTGAAAATGTCTCTAACATCACATGTGATCTATCTGTAAGAAATCTTTCCAACCATTATCTATATATTATGGTGACATTGTTTGTGATTTGGTCTAATACCATTTTCCTTTTGGAGGTTGTTTGCCTTCATTTTAGAATTTGACACCATTACAACAAAATATTTGATTAATTGTCGTTCATATATTGAGAAATGATTAAAACTTGAACTGGCTTATCAGTCTTGGTGGTGTTTGAAAAATAAAAACAAAAAATTACGGTCATTGTACTTTATCCTTTTTGCAATAGATGACGGCCACAGGACACCAGTTTAATTTTTGAACTTTCTAACCTGAGTTTTCTTTTCAAATGAATATTGATATGAATTCTCTTGTTGAATTGTGCTTTGTGCGCGTGAATCTCCTCTTTACTGTTCATAATCGTTTTCTTTTTCAATAATTATTCTCACTATGTAGCATGTTTTTTTGTACAAGGATCTTTCTAAGTTCATCATGTTTTCCATTGTTGAGCAGGAATTCCGTAAGGATTGGTTGTCTATTTTGATGATTGTTACATCTGCTAGGTCATCTATTAACATTAGACATCTGGAAAAAGCAACTGTCTCCACTGGCAAAGAAGGGTTACTGTCAGAAGGAAATGCTGCTTATAACTGGTCAAGGTATTTTGGAACGTTTATTTAAAATTGCACCAACTCTTATTTATCGAAATATTTTGTACAAAAATGAAATAGTCTAGTGTTAAAACACAATGATTTTGATGGCTGCAAGTAGTGCGTCTATGCATAGTTCCAACAATCTTGTGCATTGGGCCATGGTGAGGCGAATTGATTTTATACTCAAAACTAACAAAATCCACTGCTAGGCTTTGTGATCTAACTGCTTTTTCTTGTGGATAACATGATTGTTGAGATCAAGTAGTTAGTTGAACATGAATAAAATTTCTATTTCATTTTGTTACTTAGTGACTGTTGATGTACCGACTGTTTTGTGACATACATGTCTAATGTATATTGTTGTTAAATGTTATAAATAGTGCTTCCTGAACTTTCATCTGTAAGCATTCAGGTTTCAGGTTCTTATTTTAGTGATGAAGAACCATGGATAACAGAATAAGCACGAGGAAGAAAAATGTGAATAAATTTTTGGTTTAAATTAAACTTTGCCCAATGATTTAGAAGTCAATTTGGTGGTCATGCTATAAACTGCTATGGCCCTTTTTTGAAATAAATGCACTTTTGACCGAGTTCTATGCCATGTTTTTGCTCTTTATCCATTGATTGTACCAGTTTTTGCTCTTTATGCATTGATTTTTACCAGCCACTGGCGTGCTATTTGCTGTTTTGTATCTCTTGCAAAATCATAAATAAAGGTTTTGAAATGGCTAGAAACCATTCTATTTTATGTTCTCGCATAATTTCCTTTGCATCATTCTTTCAGCTGCCTGCTGATCAGGAAGTATGGTGGCTTATAAATAGAAGGACGAGGATGTTAAAATTACTAAGAAGGCATATATCATACCAAACAAATCAATATGAGTAGGCTTCATTTATTACGTTCAATCAGTTAGAATCCTAGGTGATTAGATATGATATCATATCTAATATTTGTTTTTTTTTTCTCTAACCTTGTATAAACACCTAAACCTATTGAATACTAGAGACACAACATTTTCCATATCATTTCTCACTACAATTTTGATCGAAATGATTTTGTTGATCAAAAAGTAATGTATATGAATCTCTTTCAATACAGTTGTGTTGATGAACTGGAGCTTCAATTATCAAAGCATGGAAGTCTGAGAAAACTGTATTTCTATCACCAGCACCTTACAGCAGTGAGTTGCTTTCCCTTTCAACTCTTTTATATTGTTGGAAGATAAACTTTAACCTTTCTTTAAGTCTTTCAACCTCTTGCATCTGATGAAACAAACATCTTTTAAATGTGAACTAAATTGTCATATAGGTTTTCAGAAACACCATGTTTGGACCAGAGGGACGTCCCCAGCATTGCTGTGCATGGCTTGGTGTTGCCAGCAGTTTTCCAGAGTGTGCTTCTCCTATTGTTCCAGAAGAGGTAATCCATTATTGACTTCTTTATTGATACCTTAATTAGTGATAATTTATTAAAAATAAAAGAAAAGTAAATGTATAAAATATAAAATGTGAACAGTGAAAGTGACTAGCAAATATTAATGTTAATACGAGCAGGTTACAAAAATTGGGCGAGATGCAGTTCTATATGTTGAATCCCTTATTGAATCTATCATGGGAGGATTGGAAGGCCTGATCAATATTCTTGATTCTGAAGGAGGGTTTGGGGCCTTGGAGATGCAGGTGCTTACCTATGATCGATGCTACATATGCTGGTCTACTTTTGAGTCTTTTTTGAATCAAATCTTGTTTATGCATAAATTTATTTTATGTTTTTTATGTTTTTGTTTTTTTAAACCTTCTGTTTCAGCTTCTTCCAGAGCAGGCAGCTTTTTATTTGAATAACGCATCTAGAGCTTCAATTCCTTCAGCAAAATCTCCCAAAGGAGCAGTTGGTTTTCCTCTGCCTGGTCATGAGAGTTATCCTGAAAATAATAGCTCTGTAAAAATGTAAGGGAATTTCTAGTCTGTTCGATTGTGCTCAGTGAAACAGCAAGATTTAGATCTTTGCTATCTTCTGTTTTCAGGTTGGAAGCTGCAATGCAAAGGTTGACCAACTTGTGCTCAGTCTTGAATGACATGGAGCCAATTTGTGTTCTAAATCATGTCTTTGTTCTGAGGGAGGTGAGACATGACATTTCTTTCTCTTTTGTCCTTCATTTTTGTTTCCAGTTATTTATGTATAATTATGTTTCAGCTAATTTGAGCAATTGAAAAAAGTAGAAGGGACAAATATGGTATTAGATTAGCAAAGACTGTATTAGTTCAAAATTTCATACGTACTCATTGCAGTTTCCCTCAACTCAAAAACTTGGGCAAGTTTAGTTAAAACTAAAATTAGAATTTTAACTGTGATGACAAATTGTGTTGCATTGCATCTATTCTTGGAATATTATTAAAATTTGAGCTTCATATGCAGTACATGAGAGAATGCATCCTTGGGAACTTCAGGAGGAGGTTGCTTGCGGTGTTAAAAACTGACAATGATCTTCAACGGCCTTCTGTGCTAGAGGCTCTCATTCATAGGCACATGAACATAGTCCATCTAGCAGAGCAGCACATAAGCATGGACTTAACCCATGGTATTCGAGAAATGCTGCTTGCAGAGACCTTTTCAGGACCAGTTTCTTATCTTCATTTGTTTGAGAAATCATCCGAGCAGCCCACTGGATCAGCCACTGAAATTGTTTGCAACTGGTACATAGAAAACATTGTCAAGGATATATCAGGTGCTGGAATTTTGTTTACACCAATGCATAAATGCTTCAAAAGCACAAGGCCTGTTGGGGGATATTTTGCAGAGTCAGTTACTGATCTCCGAGAACTGCAGGCCTTTGTCCGTATTTTTGGTGGCTATGGGGTTGACAAGCTGGACAGAATGATGAAAGAGCACACTGCAGCACTTTTAAACTGTGTTGACACATCATTACGTTCAAACCGGGAAGTGTTAGAGGCAGTTGCTGGTAGCATGCATTGCGGTGATCGAATAGAAAGAGAAGCATGTATGAAGCAGATATTGGAGTTAGATACAGTAATTGGATTTTGTATCGAAGCAGGACAAGCACTTGCTTTTGATCAGCTTCTTGCTGAAGCTTCTGGACTTGTGCTTGAAGAAGGTGCACCGTTGGTACATTCACTACTTGCTGGGATAGTTAAGCATATACCTGAAGAAATGCCTGAAAAGAGAGAGATTAGGAGAATAAGGGCTGTGGCAAATAGTGTCGGTGCAGTTAAGGATCATGATTCTGAGTGGGTAAGATCAATTATGGAAGAAGTTGGGGGTGCAATGGATGGGTCTTGGACCTTGTTGCCTTATTTATTTGCCACCTTCATGACATCAAATATCTGGAACACCACTGGATTCAATGTTGACACGGGGGGATTCAACAACAATATACATTGCTTAGCAAGGTTCATTTCATTCATTTATCTCCGTCATGTGTTTGAATTGGGCTGACCAGATAGTACATATTGCTGGGTTCATGCATTTACTTTTTATGGATTTTAAAAAGGTTTCGAAGTAAGTATTACTAATATCTGTGGTTTGCGTTGCTGGCAGGTGCGTGAGTGCTGTGATTGCAGGAAGTGAGTTTGTGAGAATGGAACGTGAACATCAGCAGAGGCAGGCTTTCTCTAACGGCCATGTTGGTGAGGCTTTGGATTCTGAAATGCATAGCCGTTTGTCGGCTGAAGCAAGTATAAAATCTGCAATGCAGATTTTTGTCAAATTTTCTGCTGGAATTGTGCTAGACTCCTGGAATGAAGTTAACAGGTAATTATCTCCGCACACCCTTCGGAGATGTGCTTTCATAATACGTATAAGATGCACACCAAAGCATACATGTTAATACAATCTGTTCGTTACTTTCAGTCATTTTTCTCTGTTCTCGCTACTGCACTGTTCTTGGTGCTGCATCGTATTTTGTGGATTTTGAAAAACATAAACAATCATCCACTCTTCTCTGCAGATCTCATCTTGTAGCAAAGCTCATCTTCTTGGATCAACTTTGTGAGATCTCTCCATACCTCCCAAGGAATTCCCTCGAAGCACATATTCCTTATGCTATTATCCGGTCTGTTTACAGCCAGTACTACTCAAATTCTCCTTCGATACCCCTGGCTCTACTCAATGCATCACCTCGCCATTCACCTGCCGTTTCGCTGTCACATGCATCTCCTATTGTGAAGCACCATCGTGGAGATTCTACACCTCAGCATGGTGCTAATGATTCAGGTTTCTTCAAGGGATCATCTTCTCATAGCCAGCAACAGCACCCTTATGATACTGATAGTGGAATGCTAAGCAGCAGCAACGAAAGCAAGTACCGGAATGTTAGGAGGTCTGGGCCTCTGGATTACAGTTCAAGCCGGAAAGTAAAATTCGTAGAAGGTTCAACATCGGGAAGCACAGGACCTAGTCCACTGCCTAGATTTGCAGTATCAAGATCCGGCCCTCTAATGTACAAGTAGAAACGGCTGAGAAAATGAGAGAGATAGGAGGTCTGTAAATTATCCCCTAAACTGTTATATATTAGCATTATACATGATTACAGTGCTGATACATGCAAATTTCTGCATATTGTAAAAAGTGTAATACTTGGCAACTTCCTTCATCTTTGACCATGGAGTTAAATTGTTTATGAGCTATGTTAAGATTCATTTACCAAAAAAGTCCTGAGTTCCAATTATAAAATCTAATATGCTAGTGCTTTTCTGATTTTAAAAATAATTATAAATTAAATTTAAATAATATAATTTTGAAGATGGAATATCACTGAGAAATATCTGATATTTAGTTTTGAATTATTTTAATCAAGAATGAATAATCAAATCTCAATTAATTTGACTAGTTGAAATTTTAAATGGTTTTTAAAAACTAATTTAAAAATAAAAATACTGTTAAAATTAGTAAATGACAAGTCAATCTATTTAAAATTAAAAAATTCACTATAAAAGTCATCTTTGTGAGGATACGGCACCGTTTAACACCCTAACCCTCCTCCTCCCTTTGCTTAGAGATCGCTTTCATTCGGCTATTTTCTCTGTTTCCTGCTGCTCAACCTATAATTCCGCCTCCGCCTCCACCTTACAGGTGACGGAAAACTACCAGGCGAACGTCATATTCCTGGCTGTTCGTGTATGTCACTACTCACTCTTTCTTTTTTTTGTTTTATTTCCTCTATTCTTCGCGTTACGATTCCTTCTCGTGAAGTCATCGATTATGAATTTACCAACTAACAATGCATCGAAAAGAAAAGGAAAGAAAAGAAAAACTTGAACTGTTGTAAGACTTATAGCTAGTGGGTTAATGATGTATTGAAATTTCTATCTCAGTTCATCCGCACTGTTACTATATTTCAGCAACTTTCATTAGCTCAACCGCCATGGAAGCAAGGTGGTATATCTGCATCTGAAGAATTACTAGGTGATTTAAAGCATGATCATAATCATACTCGCATCAGCAGCTGCGAGTTCCCGGTGAAACCAAGCAAACTTTCCACATGATCGTAGGTGATCTTCCTTTGTTTCCTAAAAAAGAAGTCTTTTCAACTCATTTGTTGTTTTTGCTCCTGTGGTTGTTAAATCTCATATTTCTTATTGGGTGTTATAAATTGTGTTGATCAGGTTACTGCTGGTATGCATTTGATTAGATTGGGTGGTAAGTGATTCTCTAAGAACAGAAAAGAATGACACAGCCATCGGTGATTCTTGCAACTGCTAGTTATGATCATACTATTAGGTTTTGGGAGGCTAAAAGTGGTCGCTGCTACCGTACTATCCAATACCCTGATTCGGTATATTTCTTTTCCTTTTCCCCTGTTATCTTTTTTGTCGAAATTAATCTACTTCTTGTCTTGCACTTGGTTGTAGGTTTAGTTGTTTCTGTCGTAACATGTGGCACTGGTTACTATTGAAAGCCTGAAATTTTTTTTTTAGATTGTTGTTGATTTGTTGATTTGGTTTGAACACATTTTGTCTCCTTCAAGTCCTTCAATTATATAAGATTTATATCCCATTAGTTTCCCTTTCTTTTACCCATGTGCCCAGCCATCTTTACTAATGGTTTTTGTTTTCACCATGTGATTTGATGGGACCAGCAAGTAAATCGACTTGAAATAAACCCAGATAAGCGCTTCCTGGCTGCAGCTGGTAATCCTCACATTCGCTTGTTCGATGTCAACTCAAACAGCCCTCAACCTGTATATCTGTGCCACCACCTTGTTGTTTTTCTTGTTTTAACAAAGTATATTTTTCTGCTTCTATGATGAAACTTATTCATGCTACATGTTAGGTTAGAAGTTATGACTCACATACAAGTAATGTTATGGCTGTGGGATTCCAGTGTGATGGAAACTGGATGTATTCTGGATCCGAGGATGGCACGGTAAAGATTTGGGATTTGAGGTAAAATTTCTGTGAAAATTTGATGTTGCACCAGTAGTCCTCATTGTTTGGTCTTCTTTTGTGTTTGATGTGTTTTAGATATTATTTCAACATGTTCTTATCTAAAGTTGACTGTAGGGCTCCAGGTTGTCAAAGGGAGTATGAAAGCCGTGCTGCTGTTAACACTGTTGTGCTGCACCCTAATCAGGTTAGTTATCATTTATCTGTTGTCTATGTAAAGTGGAAATAGGTGCTCAAATGAGAAAAGGGATGACATAGTTTGGATTCTTTGATGGAGTGATCATGCTTAATCTCTTGAGATTACATCCTATTTTTCTGAAAAATAACAGGTCGTATCCTTGTTGAAATGGGATGTTTTGATATCTGTAATCCATGTTATTGCTGTAGGTGATATGGTTGAGCTTGTTAGTTGTCATAGAAAGCTTTTTCTACCATGGGTTGATTGCATTACTTTTTTCTAGAAGTTAGGTTAAAATTATTTTTGGGTACAGAGTAAAATACGAGGAAGATGCAGGACCTGCAACTAGTAACTTCTCTTGGGAATCTTTTTTAGTTCAGCAGTTGGATAATATTATTCAAAAACATAAATTGTTATTATGCTTTTCCTTGTAAATATTAAATATTGTGCATCTGAGTGCAGACTGAACTTATATCTGGGGATCAAAATGGCAACATCCGTGTCTGGGATTTGACAGCAAATTCTTGCAGCTGTGAATTGGTATGCTTCGAGGGCTTGTAGTACCATATAATGCTTAGCGATTGAAGTTGCAGATTTTAAATTTTTACATGAGTTGACATATCCTTCTTTTATATTCTTAGTGGGTCACCTCGTCACATGTGTGCTGACATATATTTCGTCAAATTTCACTTGGAAATCATATTCGTAGTAGGTCACCTTATCGCATGCAGCCATGTATTATGTTGAAAATATGCTGAGATCTAGCCTTTTATCATTAATTGTTATATTGTCTTTAAAAGTGATACCTTAAATTAACGTATGCGAGTTGCATTTTATCATTAATTGTTGTAGAATTGTATGACAACTTTTATAATCATTTACAATTTGAACATAGGTACCAGAGGTGGATACAGCTGTGAGGTCCCTAACTGTAATGTGGGATGGGAGCTTGGTTGTTGCTGCAAATAACCGTGGAACATGTTATGTTTGGCGCTTGTTACGTGGAAATCAGGTACATACTTTATGAATACAGCATTCCAATACGACTTGGGTACATTATCTTAACTGCAGTATCATCTCGTGCAAATATTTTTCTTTCAGACTATGACCAACTTTGAGCCACTCCACAAGCTACAAGCTCATGATGGATACATTCTCAAATGCCTTCTTTCACCTGAGTTCTGCGAACCCCATAGGTTTCTGTTTCTCCTTGTTTAAACATCTTTGGTTTTGGATCTTGTTCAGATCACATGTTTTTAGTTCTTTTTCGTTTAATTTAGTTTTCATGGAAGTACCCTTTTGCATGTAGGATGCCATTCTAATCACTGTGAATCCTGTATTTGTCAGATATCTGGCAACTGCATCATCAGATCACACTGTCAAGATATGGAATGTTGATGGGTTTACGTTAGAGAAAACTTTAATTGGTATCTATCAACAAGGGCCCTGTTCTCTTGGATTGGTTATATGAGTAGATATGTATGCAAGTATTTAAAGATGATATATTATCTTGTCAAAGAAGGCATGGGAAGTTTTTTAATGGTTCATGTGATCTCCAGGTCATCAGCGGTGGGTCTGGGACTGTGTCTTTTCAGTGGATGGGGCATACCTGATAACAGGTAACTGAGTTTTCTAATTCATTTATTTTAACTGGTCAATTTCCAGTTATGGTGCAAAAGTATAAGGTGGCTTTGAAGTAGCGTGGCTACCTGTTCATGTGTCACATTCATTAATCTTCGGTGCTTCCCTTTCTTCCAAGTTTTACAAGTAGGAAGCGGATTATATGGAGAACTATTCAAGGCCGATGTCTTTGAGACTTGTTATGAGCTACTTGTATATTAATTCAAATTGGACTTGTTTATACGTTGTTTATGATGAAGATTATGATCTTCTATTTTACTGGAGAGATTGTATATCTTTATATAGCTTTAGAGTGACCGGAAGGTCTTCCTAGTAAATGATCATACCAGTTTAATTCAATTCTTAATAACATAGTGTTTTAAGTTTGAAAATGACAATGTTGTCCTCCTCGCATACAGCTTCTTCTGATACAACAGCAAGACTTTGGTCCATGTCATCAGGTGAGGAGATCAAGGTGTATCAAGGACACCACAAAGCAACTGTTTGTTGTGCTCTCCATGACGGAGCTGAACCCTCTCCATCTTGAACGGTGATGTGCTACAATTGTAAATGGTGAGAGCTGATATAGAGATGCCAAACCCTTTCGCAGAAAATCACCCAAAGCCGAGTTGATTGGCTGCTGTGTCTGATGTCAAAGGATTCGTGTGTAAATTATGATACGTTTCTGCATTGAGAAAATTGCTGTGTTTAGTGTTATATTCGACAAGACTCATCCATTCTCTCTTTCTGAATCTTTACTTCTTAGTTTGGATTTTATTTTTTAAACGTATAGTTTTTTAATTAATAAAAGTAATTTTTATGTATAATTCGATAAAAAAATTAATATCTTTATATCATTTACTTGTTGATGAGGGACTTTCATAAAAGTTATCCTTTTTAAAATTTAAAAAAAAAATTACTCGTTTAATTTTACATTTATAGTCATTTTAATTCTATTATTTCAAAATTCATGCATATTTTTTATCAAAATATAATAATATATACACGAATAATCTCATATTTTTAAATATTTTTACTTTATAAAATTAAATTTATCTATTCTAAATTCAAACATGTTTTATTTAAAAAGCCTTTTTTTCTAGCAGTCGTTGTTTTCTCCCCAAAAATCAATGGCTGCGGCTATCAGTTCTTTTACTGTTATCAGGTATGTTCTTGTCTCTGCTGGGAATTGAGTGTTTATGATGAAGATTATCGATTATAATCCATTATTGGGTTCTCTAAACTCTGTTAATTTTAAGCAGGAACTGCTTAATTAGTAGAACGGTAGCTTCCAATGCGAAAGTCTCCACCTTTTCCAACAATAGATCGTTTCTTCTTCCTGTTCAGTCTCACAGGTAGCTTTTTCCAAGTTTTCTAATCACTACCCTACTGGGTCCTATGGCTCAGGCCTTTTGCTAGCTTTCTAATCCTCAATTGCAAGTTTCAACTATGTTCTATTTTTCGTCTATGGTGAAGCTTTTCAGGGTTTGACTGGAGAACCGTATCATCCAATTTATATTCGTCTTTCATTTGTTCTTTCGATAATAATATCATTTTGTTTTCAAAAATAGTGTAAATTGTACTTTATAACAGCCTTGATGTCTACATTGCATAAAAGATTGTTAGTTTTCTGAATCATGTAATATATTTTCTAATGACTTGGATTTTACTTGAGACATGTTTTATGGTTTTTTACGTTCCAGAACATTGAAATTTGTGGAAGACATTTTCAATTATTAATTGGAAAATTTTATGATGTCTTAATATCAATGTGTTATTTTAGATCTCGGTTTTGCGCAAAAGCTGTTAATGATGAAGAGGCGTCTGCCAGAGCAGCTGCAGCCAGTGCTGAGAGCGGAGCTCCAACCATGTATCATCACTTGTGACATAGTAAACCTGGTTTGATCTCATGTATTAAGCTGTTAAAAGTGGATTCAAAGCATTTGGCCTTGGGACTTTTTGGAATTTGACCTATCAGAATTTGGTAGAATGTAGAAGTTTTGTTACCCTTCTCGAATTACAAGTTTGCATTTTTGTTTTTACGTTTTTAACTATAAGACGCTCATCAGTTTCCATCGAGTTATCCATTAGAATAATGAAATAAATGGAACTCATGCAATAGCTTGGAAATATAGGTGGATGGGACATGATGCATTTCATTTCTTTTGAAAGTAAGTAATGCATGGAATGAGAAGTATGATAATATCCTTGTTCAGGAATCCTATTATTGTAGGTATGTCTTTCTTTCTGAAAATTTTCATAACCAAATAATTAAATCTTTTGCTATTTAGATTGTGTGTTATGTTGATTGCAGTTGCCTGCATACATCTTTTTCCTTTCTGAACTTTCAGAATAGGCTTAGTTTCATATTCCATTGATGATCTTCTCAGTGATATTGTTAAACAGTTTTCATGCTGAGTTAAGATTTTCCATCTAAGCCTTGATTTTTCTTTTTAGTTTTGACAAGATCATAGGGAAGGAAATTCCTTCATCCATCGTGTACGAGGATGAGAAGGTTCTCGCTTTTAGGGACATCAACCCTCAAGCTCCTGTTCATGTTTTAGTCATTCCAAAGGTCAAAGATGGATTAACACAGCTTGGCAAGGTTGGTTTGCTTGTACCTTTTCCATTGCACTGAGAAACATGCATGTATTAGTTTTGTGACATGAGTATAATTTCGTGGTTTTTCTCCCAGATCCATTGTAGAGCATTTCTATAGATATATATATTTCCAGACTAGCGATTGTCGTTTTCTTTTCTGAGCTGGCAATGTAAGCACTTGTTTTGAATGTATAAAAGCCTCAATTTGGCAGCACTTCCATCCGTATGGAAGGAAAGCTTACGTTCTGCTTTTGTCAATAAGAAGTCTAAGACAATAATTTGTTGCTCAATGAATTCCCGGTGAATTTCTCTGCAATTTTTGAGCTCTAATATGATGCAGAACAGGATAGAACGTCCTGAACCTTATTTTTCAGGAAAAAAAAAACACCATAAACAAGGACACTTCCAACGTATATAAAACTTTGGGCCAGTTTCTATAATTGCATAACCAATTTCATGTTGTATGAAATTTTTGAAACATAATGACCACAAAGCCGTGGTTATACATGTTCAAAGTGTACTTATGTGGGTGAAACCTTGCCATGTTTTTTATTCGAAAGATTGCACTTATCTTCTTTTATGGTTGATTGCTGCCATATAGAACTAGTGTGTTGTACATGCTTGTCTGTGAAGTAAACTTGAATTATAACGAAAACGCGGCCAGCTATATCTTCATTTGATATTACCATACAAGTCGTTGAGGACTTTCACCTTTCTTTAGAATAGGGTACCCAAATTGAAAAAATTTATGGATTTGATCTTCTGATATGGTAGAACATGCACCATTTGAAGAAATCGCATGAGGCTTGTTTTCATTTTATGTTTGCCTTTTGTTCCTTTCTTTTCCATTAATGTTTTCACCTACTGTGGATGACAACAATCAGTGGTTTCTATCATTTTGACGAATTTCTTCTTGAATTTCTCCGGGGGTATAGAAGATGGCGTCTATAATACCAAAATTTATCGATTTTTTGGTTAGAAGCTGAAACACAATATTGATGCTTCTTCACAGGCAGAAGCAAGGCATGGGGAGATACTCGGAGAACTTCTCTATGCTGCCAAAATTGTGGCAGAAAAAGAAGGAATTCTTGACGGATTTCGTGTTGTCATCAACAATGGACCTACTGTTTGTAAGTAGTTTTGTCTTCCAGGGAATGGCAAGGACAGGGCGGTGCGGGAAACCATTCCCCATCTATGTCTTATCAAATAAATCGTTTTTAAATTTATCATTTTCCATGAGTCACTGTTGAGGGAACATGCTTGCGATCCCCTGCACTTGAGGAGAAGACAGGATTATTCTCCATCTCATTCGGGTGGATTGCATAGAAATGGGAAATCCTTGCAGCTTGCCATCCTCAACATCGTTTTGTTTCGTTGAAAACATCAAGTTTATCAACGATGCTCATGTTGACAGCCTCTGATTCTGTGTTTTTGTTTGGCAGGTCAATCAGTATATCATCTGCACTTGCATGTCTTGGGAGGCAGACAAATGAAATGGCCGCCTGGTTAAAAGCAAACTCCTCATTCAACCTCCAATTTGATCTTCTCCACCTCTCACTCTTATGAATGCTTCTCAACTATCTGCAAATGAACAAACTGATTTTATTCGAATCAAACTTGTTCGGTTCATTGTTAATCGATGGAATGAGAAAATCTCGATAAATTTAATTACTCAATTGATTAATAGAAATTTATTTAATATCTTAAGAAGTAATTTATTATGATAAATTCATTATTATATAGTAATAATATATAGATTAAGTTAATGTCTAATTATAAGTAAATATAATATCCTGAATAATAAGTCTACTTTTTAGAATTTATTATTAATTATTTTAAAATATTTAATTATATTAATAAAAAATATATTAATTGGGATTAATCCATTAAAATATTATTAACAAGAAAATTTCAAAGTGGGTGTTGATATTAGGTGAGTGGTGGTAGGTGAGATGAGCTTATATTAAGAGAATCATCTTCTCAATGTCCGATTCTTCCACCAGCGTCTTCCTAAACCCAAAAATTCTCCGACTTTAACAAGTAAAGCAATTGCTATGGCGATTTACTCGACAATAATGGATAGCATGGAAGGTTACACGGGGCTATCACCACCGGCTTTCTTCACCATAGCAGCTCTGATGGTCGTGGTTTACAAAATTGTATGCGGCATGTTTGTTGACCCAGAAGAGTTGAATCATAAGCCAGCCAGTACACTTGATCGAGCTGCTAAAAACCCAGAACCAGTTCATTTAGGGGATCATGTTACGGAGCAAGAATTGAGAGCTTTTGATGGTTCTGATCCTAATAAGCCTCTTTTAATGGTTATTAAAGGTCAGATCTATGATGTTTCTTCTTCCAGGTATTTGTTTTTTCCCTTTTTCAATTTCTTTTTCTTTTTTCAGTTATGGTTTGTGTTATTGGCCTGCAAAGAGAGAAGATTAAGATGTGATGTTTCATTTAGGAATATCGTCAAATTGTGCCCATTTTTACATGTGTTAATTGCTGACGATTGTTTGTTGGGAATGGATATTATGACTGTATATCAACAAAATGGTTGAACACATTAACATATGTTCCAATTCGGAAGTTGGGGAGGTATCATATAATGCGTTCAACATGGTGCGCGTGTCTGTGCAGGATGTTTTATGGCCCTGGTGGACCCTATGCAAAGTTTGCTGGAAGAGATGCAAGCAGAGCCTTGGCTCTTTTATCCTTTGATCCTAAAGATCTAACAGGGAATCTTGATGGTCTCACTGAATCTGAGCTTGAAGTTTTACAGGATTGGGAATACAAATTCATGGAGAAGTATGTCAAGGTTGGGCAACTTGTTTCTGAACCCACAGGCACTCATGTAAAAGATAGTGGAGAAGAAGTTAAAGACAGCCAGAAACATGAAACAAATGGAGAAGAATAAAGGCAGAAACAAATGCAATATGTGACTGCCAATATATATCATACATACATTCTTTTTTGTAATCTAGCAGCACTTGTAGCCGACCCGATCGACTTTGGATTGAGCTGATCCGGCACTTGTAGACATGATGCTTAGCTTGAGATAACTATCTACAGATTCCAAGATCGATCTCTTGTGAGGCTACAGGATTGTTGGAATGTAATCCTGCTTGGAGTACATTGGAAACACTTGTTTCACAAGAACCTCTGTAGATGTTGGATTGTTATGGTTGCTGCAATCCCAGAGAAAAACCTTAGAAGACTTGCGACTGAAATCTGTAGAATTCCCGTAGCTTTAGGAACTTGAAAATCTGGATACATTATATTGCTAAAGCTATGATCTTGAATTTCATATCATCTCTCTCCACCATTTCTTTGATCTTATTATTAAGCAAAAAGATGAAAAATGTAATGCATAATAAATAAAGATGAAATTATAAATCTTTCCTAATATTTCCAAATTTAGAAAAAAATTATACTAGTGAAAAATGTTTTAAAATGAAATTAAAATATATATAAAAAAAAACCGGAATACTTGTAAAATTCCCAGAATAAAATTCCAAATGGGAAAGTGGTCAGGTTGCTGTCATCTAAATTAACTGCTTCTTACGTCAACCCAACTAAAAGAAAAAATTAACAGCTTTTTCCCTTCGTTCGTATCCTTTTCTACCCTTTTTACCTCAATTTGAAGAAGAATCCGCACAGCCATAGCCATAACAGAAGCGAAAGTTCCGATCTCTCTTTCTATTATCAAAAACCCACTTCACTGCAGCATTAGATCAGGGTATTTAAGTCTGTAACAGCCATGGATTTAGCTCAAGAAGAGCTTCAATTCTTATCGATTTCTGACATTTTAAGAGAATCAACCTCAATTCCTAAACGTTCGCCAAAAACATTTTACCTCTTGACCCTAACCCTAATTTTCCCACTTTCGTTTGCAATCTTAGCGCATTCTCTTTTCACTCATCCTCTTTTATCCCAACTTGAAGACCACCCATCTTTCGATCCTTCTCAGACTCGCCGGGAATGGACTCTTCTCTTGCTCTTTCAGTTCTTTTATTTGATCTTTCTTTTCGCTTTCTCTCTTTTTTCTACCGCTGCTGTTGTTTTCACTGTCGCTTCTCTTTACACCTCAAAGCCGGTTTCTTTCTCTTGTACTATCTCTGCTATTCCTAAAGTTTTTAAGCGTCTCTTTATTACTTTCCTATGGGTTTCTCTGTTAATGGTGATTTATAACTCTGTGTTTGTTCTCTTCTTGGTTATTTTGGTTGTTGCGATCGATAACCATAATACCCTTTTGGTTATTTTCTCGCTGCTGGTAATATTCTTGCTTTTCTTGGTTGTTCATGTCTATATTACTGCCTTGTGGCATTTAGCTAGCGTGGTTTCTGTTCTTGAACCTGTGTATGGTCTTGCTGCTATGAGAAAGAGTTATGATTTGTTGAAGGGAAAAATTCGTGTTGCTGTGGTTCTTGTTTTCGGGTATCTGGCAATTTGTGGTGTAATTGGAGGGATTTTTGGGTCCGTTGTGGTGCACGGCGGAGATCATTATGGTGTTTTTACAAGAATTGTTGTTGGAGGATTTTTGGTTGGGGTTTTGGTGATTGTCAATCTTGTGGGTTTATTGGTTCAGAGTGTTTTCTACTATGTCTGCAAGAGCTATCATCATCAGGGAATTGATAAGATTGCTTTACACGAACATCTTGGCGGCTACCTTGGCGAATATGTGCCACTGAAGAGCAGCATTCAGATGGAAAACTTGGATGCCTGAGTGAGGAGAGAGACCTGAAGACAGAAAAGGAAATGGCATCAGTTGTAAGTTTGTTTCTTTGTAATCTAAGATGCAAATATGTTGAATCGTCTCTTGTAGACTAGAGTGCTTCTTTCAATAAAAATTGGGTCAAGTACTTGGTTTTAGCTGTTGTATTTTATCCGAGTCGTGGGTATTAAGCTATCCCAAGTACTGAAATTACAGTGACATTGTATATCGGATCATTGGCTCAGTATAGATCTTATACTCATGTATGTGAGCTTAAGATTCTTCCGAATTCTTTGGCTTGTTTGCTTTTGTTGATTTTCACAATCTTAATTCCTAGTATTCCCTCGTTCCAAAAATTTCACAATCATAGGCTTATAATTAGTTCAAGAAAAGATCTTTTGGTACAGAAAATTCCTGGTTTCGGCCATTAGCTTTGCATATATAATAAATGCTTAAAACGCGTCAAGGTTGACACTGCATCATCTGGTATTGGAAAGGAATTTGTCAGAGCTTGCTGTTTGGAACCCCAACTGGTGCATCTCTAGACCTCTTCTCCACCGCCCGCGACAGCTGCTTCACCGCATCTTTTGGCAGATGTCGTGGTTTCGTCAGCCACTCCCCTCCATCAACCACCAACGTTGTTCCATTCACATACTTTCCTGTCCATGAGCAGAGTTCAACCAAAAAAGAAAAAACTTGATTGGTATTATTGACAAAGTTGAAACTGGTTGATAACTTGGTTTGTGTGTTAATAAAATCATTCGGTGCGGTTTTTTGTTCAATCGATATCCAAATTGTCTCGTTACTAGAGAACTGTTGAGAGACAATGGAGGCATGAGGAAGTGGAAAAGCAAATGATGATAAACCTGCATCAGAAGCGAGATATAGAGCAGCCATGGCTATATCCCATTTGTCCCCAAATTTATCGAGTGGCATCTTCTTTTTAGCTTCGCTCAATATCTCCTCAGGTGCAAGCTTGCTTGCTCCAGGTGTATCTCTAATAGGCCCTGGTGCTATTCCATTCACTCTTATATCATAATCTGTCCCCCACTCCATTGCCAAGCTTCTCGTTATGCTGTCCACTCCTGCCTGTGTACAATTCACGGAAGTTAGTTGATAAAATTCATCCGTTTACAAGATTTCGTCATTCGGCTGCAAGAAAAGATGAATCATCCATTTAATAATATCAGAGCCTCAACTCCCTCGTTACAAGGGATTATGGAATTCCTGCATGGGAGACTGATTTTCTGAATTCCCTGATTCCTGCTAATGAAGAAATGTAAATTATTCGATTTCACCACAAAACTGCCTCAAAATTCATGGATTTTATTTTTATCTTTCATCAAAATTATGAAATGAAAACTCCATTAATTTGGATGATCATAAAACATTAAGTTCATGGATATTCATATTCCATTTTGGAGCATGTAAACCTGACCAACCTTTGCAGCAGATACATGGATTTGATACCAAGTAGCGGTGTAATGCAAAGTTGCAGTTATATTGATAATTGCACCACCACCCGCAGATGGGTCCTTCCCTTGTCCTCCTTTCTTCAAATATTTTAGTGCCTCGCGGCACATATTAAAAGTCCCAACAGTGTCTATGTCCATCACTGCACAAACAAATCAAAATGCGTGCGCCTAAAGGTTAGCAGAAAAGCTCGAGCAAATCCAGATAACAGATCGAGCCAATTTAGATTCAGATTTAATTTAAAGGTTAGCCACAAAAAAAAAAAAAGGAAAGCTTCAGAAAACTATTGGTTAGTTTATTATTTTGTTTTATTTTTAAAATTGGGAAGTTGGATTGGAATCGATAATCAAATTACCTGTTCGGAAGCCATTAGTGGATAAATCCTCAGGGGCAACAAGGAAATTCCCAGCTGCAGAATTCACAAGAATGTCAAGCCTGCCAAAGCGTTTAACAGTCGACTCCAATGCTCTAACTGCATCATCTCTCTTGCGAACGTCTCCCGCAATTCCTATAGCCTGAAATCATGATTCAAACTCATTTCTAATCAATTCACATCAGAAAATTCATCGAATATGATGCTTACAATTATATAATCAAATAAAAACTTTATATTGAATTAAAATTAGTAATTTATTTATAATAATTTGAAATTCAAAATAAAATCTATTACTAACCACTACGAGCATGAAGCTAAATTCTACAATTTTATAAGTAAATTGCATAATTATTGTGGTTACCAACATTATATTCTTTACTTAATGATTACATAATTAATCTTATCGTGCAAAAATACAGAGCATAGAGGGGAAATTACAGGGATTCCATGAGAAACAAGGGAAGCAACAGCAGATTGAAGAACATGCTGGCGTCTTCCCATGATAACAATGGAAGCTCCATGTTTACCGATTTGAAGCGCTATTTCATAACCAATTCCTGATCCACCACCTGTTATCAACCCTACTTTCCCTTTCAGTGTTTCTCCTTTGAACGGCGACTCCGCCATTCGGATCACAACCAATGTTTCCTGCTGCTTTTCTTTGTTTTTAGGCTTTGTGCTAAGTTTGAACACGTCGTTGAATGAGTTGGAAAGGACGGCCACAACAATGTTGTATTCCTCCAATTGAATTCATGGACAACCAGAAATTATATATTCTTTAAAACCTAAAATCAACAAAAAAAAAAAAAAAACCTTCTGTTCATGTTTTTCTACAACTCTTAACCATTTGAAACAGGATTCGTCTTCGATTAACTGTAAATCTTATGCAGCAATTTGGCAAAGCTATATCACTACCTTGCAATTCCTTTTGTTTTTCCTGACATATTTGGAGAAAACGACATCGAATTATGATGAAATCGATGGCAGCCATTAGTGTTAGTGGTCCTAGTAAACAGTGGGCCTTTTTTCAATTTATTATATTTAGAAAAATATATATATATACTTGGAAAAAAGGGCATCTTTTTATTTCCACGTTTTTTTTCATTATTCCCATTTTTCTAATTTTCATTTCCACCGCCAATAGCATTTCGTATTTTGATATGATCGACAAATTATTTTCCAAATTTATATTATTTAATATAAATATATATAAATATATATATATATATATAATTTGTAAATCATTAAAATATTTTAGGTCAAAAAAAAAATAAATCCGGATAAAAAGAGCTGACTTGAACTCTATAAATAATCAGGGATGCGACATCACGTGCGGGGCACGCACGAATCAATGATACCAGCTAAAAGGCATATGCATTTTTAGATCCGATCTGCTGCCTAAAGCAGTAGTATATAAATTCATCAAACTATATACTAATCTTTCTTATTTTGATTAAATATTTGAAAAATTGGATCTAATATATCGAGGAGATGAACTTTCGGTAGATACGATGCATCATCATCCAAAGTTTAATCATATTTTATGATTATATTTTTGATACCATTCTTGAATACTTATTTATCTCATTTAATTATTTATAATTTATTTGTATTACCTTGACTTTATTTTTTTATAAATATAAATTTATTATATGAAAAAAAAAAAGAAAAAGTCTTCGATCATTACGTATAAGCTTGTGCCATATTCAAATAGCTGTCAAGGTCTCCATACTTTCACCAGGTTCATGCATTTCTTTTTTAATTATTATTATTATTATTAAAATTATCAAATATATGTATATTTTTTTAAATTATTAACTCTTTTTTAGTATTACTTTATTTTGTTAAATCCCTTTATCATTAATCAATATATACAATATCATATAAAATAAATCATAGGTACGTCTGTGATAATATTTATACATGGGTTATATATGTAAACATCACACATCTAAATGTCACGATGTGGAAGCCTATGGAATGACGTAAGTTTCATATTATCTTATATGGGTCGTCGTTATTTTCCAGAACATTTAATCTTATTCAATTAAAATTATTAAAAATAAAAAATTATGCACTGCAATTCATTTTTATTATATTATTTTAATCAGTCATGTGACACCCTTTTGCTGTTAAAATAAATATTTTTTAAAATGCCCACTAACACTAAATTATATCAAGTTTGACTTTTTAAATATGCGTGGACCTTTCTCCCCCCCCCCCCCCCCCACCTGTCTGTTTAAAAAATCATCTTGCAATTAATTAAAATACAATCTGTCACTATAAAATTAGTACTATATTTGTATTAATTAAATTAGTTAATGTTCGATTAATAAAGCATATAACACTTTTTATGATAAATTTATTAAATAAATTAATTGTTATATTTTTTTTATAAAAAAATTGAATTCAACTAACCAACTCAAACAAACCGGTTTTTCGGGCTTAACCGAATTATGCCTATACTTGGTGTGATTTGAACATGATTAATTTCCATAATCATAATAAAATATACATGTTATTCAAAGCACGTAAAATTGAAATAATGAATGGATTATTGTCTTCTATCTAAAATAAGCTGAAATGAAGAGGACACGTGTAGAGCATTGTGGCCGCAAAACGTACAATGAAGAGGACCGTATGATGATATTATTATTATGTTAGACAAACGTTCTTCCATCTCTGAAATCTAGAAAACCCAATAATTCATTCTTTTTGTGCCCATTTATTTATTTTTTATATTATAATTTTGTAAATTCAATATAATTCCGTACGTAAATTTCATGTTATTAAAATCCTGAATTGAGTTTATTAAGTTGGAATGTGTGTAGTTTTAATTTTTTTATAATGAATAAATATAAAATATGATTATAGTTATTATTTTTAATTCAAACTTATCAATTAATAATTTAAAAATATTATTATGATATTATTCAAATTTGTATATGCAAAATTAAAATATATCTATGTAATAAATATTTAAATAAATTATTATAAATAACAAGTACTTGTAAGTATTATATATATATATGATGCCAAAATCCTTTTAACTATTTACATGATTAGATGGTTTATGAATATGAATTGATTAAACTAATTTTGTATGTTTAAGAAGACTATTTTTGTCATTTTCGTTGCATTCTATAATATTCGTATTTTAATATAATAAATCACCTCATCTAAAATAATTTATTTAAAAACAAAAATTGATCAAGTTGATTTACTAAATTAAGTCTTAAATTAAATTTATTCATATTTCAATATAATAAAAGCAAATTATCATGTAATACATTTAATTATATAGATCTCGAAATATAAGGTTTTTACGTAAATTTTGTAAAAAAAAAAAAAGACTATTATTATTATTATTATTATTATTATTAAAGATGTAAAAGAAAAAAAGGAAATCATTTATGGAAATATATTTTGTATGAAAAAGAAGAAAGTGGAAGGCATCCATGTGGGTACTGAAAGTTGACAATTGACATGTGCATTATTATAATTTATTCCCCCTCTCTCTCTCTCTCTATATATATATCATATCATCATCATTTATTAAATAAATATTATTCCAAATTCATATCATAAATATATAATATAAAATATAATAAGATATAAAAATGTGAATTTTCTCCTAAAATTATAGAAGGCCTTAGGAAAAGTCATGCTATTTTCGACTATATTTTAAAAATCAGAAATTATTGAATTTGATTATGCAAAAAATAAAAATGATTATTATAAAAAAATTACCATTAAAATAAATTAAATTTAGAAAAACTATATTTACTTATTTAATTTTATTAGTATGTTTCTATAAGCTGAGGTGGTCCCATAACAAATATCAATTTCAAAGAAAAATGTGAATATTAAATATTAATTTAATTTTGATATTTTGATATTAAATATTTTAATATTATTTAATAATTTGTAGAGTCGGATTCAGTATAAAATGTTATTTTACTCAAAATAGTACATTATCAACTATTTTTATTTTTATTTTTTAAAAATATTATTTTTAATAATATTTAATAATCTATATAAAAATGTATACCTTAGTATTTTGTTTTTTTAATAAAATAAATTTAAATTATATAATCGTACAAAATTGAAAAAATAATTCAAAAGATAAGATAAAAAATATTATAAAAAATTAAATTGTTAAACAAAATGAATATTTGAGGATAATGTAGAATATTTTTAAAACATTAAAATATAATTTTTATTAATTATATAAATAATTAATTTAATAAAATATAGTGATAAGAAGAAAATATTAAATAAATAAAATTGAGAAAGAACAAACCAACTTCTTCTCTCTCACCTGTCTGTCTGCGGAAACGGGCAAACAGTCTTTTTGTCAGCTTTAACTCATTTTCTTACTGATAGCTCTGTGTCTCTTCCTCCATTATTGAACAAAATCATAACTCACTCCCCAAATTCTTTTAATAATTAAATAATTTAAAGAATAAAATTACTAATAAATTAACCTGACAGCCTCCACCGCGAATTCCCCCCACTCCTTTTCTCTCTCTCTTTCTGGGTTTTGTTCATAGCTTCAAACCAATTTACTTGCTTCAAGAATTGACTTGGCTTTCCTTATTTTCTTCTGTCTTCCTATTGGGTCTTTCTTTCTTTATTAGTGTTGGGTTTATAATGAAATTTTAAGTTGTTTTTGGGTGCTGTGGTTGAGGTTGAATTGACCCCCACTAGAGGAATTTTTAGTCGCACAGCACAGGAAAATGAAATTTTTGTGAAACATCTGTCTCTTTTATTATTGAATTTTTTTTCTTTTTTTAAAAAATTGAGCTGGTGTATTTGTATCCTCAATTTGGTTTAGTGTTTCTATTTCTGATCTTGTTGTTTGAATTTTATTTTTGCATGGAGTTCAAGTGCCATGAAGCTTCTGATTTTTTGCTTCCCATTTCTTCGTTTAGCTAGTAATTGTTAGCTGTATTAATTTGTTTCTTTTCTTGAACTTTGTTTTTCTCGGTTTCTTTTTCAGTTCCCAGCTTAATTTTCGATTGAGATAAGTTCAGACAGCACGAAATCTTCATTTGATTTTTAATTTAATTCTTTTTGTAGAATTTTGAGGTGGCTTTCAATTCTACCTTCAGTTTCAAGAATGGATTTTAAGTAAGGAGTTCAATTTTACACTTGGGTTTGATCTTTTTCTGTTTTGTAAATTCACAAGTGTTTTTAAGGATTTGAGAAGTGGTTTTTGCTTGGAGTTTGTGATTGAATTGTATAGTAGATTAAGAGAATCATTTGTTAAAAGACTAGAAAAATTCAGTTCTGAATCAGAAATGGAAATGAATCCAAGAGTAGAGATTGATGATGAAACTGAAAATAACAGAGGTAGTATGTGGGATTTGGATCAGAAGCTTGATCAGCCTATGGATGAAGAAGCTGGAAGGCTTAGAAATATGTACAGAGAAAAGGTGTTACTACAGTTTCTTTTCTTATATAACTTATGCTTTTTAAAAGTTAAATCACCATTACTTAGCTAAAAGATTTAGTTGTAAATTGCTTATGATTTTGTTTCATTGATAAGAATCAGATTATCTGAACATGAATGCTTAGGGATCTGTACATGAATGATGAACTATAAGCTGAGTATTGTATCTTTGAGATTTTGGAATGTGAAATTACTATGCTGATTATGTTTTCCTTTTGTAAATACTATTACGGACTTGCCAGAAATTTTCGCTTCTTTTGCTTCTGCGGCTTGCATACCAGAGTCTGGGAGTTGTGTATGGAGACTTGGGAACTTCTCCATTATATGTGTTCTATAATACATTCCCTCGTGGAATCAAAGATCCGGAAGATGTGATCGGAGCTCTCTCTATGATTATATACTCTCTTACACTTGTCCCACTCCTCAAGTACGTCTTCATCGTCTGCAAAGCAAATGACAATGGTCAAGGTAAATCGATCTTGATGCTTGGCAATGGCTTCTATGCATTTGCTCTGATTTTATGATCTTATATCAACATTTCATTATCGGTTTTGTTTTAGTCTGATGAAGATAATTGGATCGTGAGTATTACTATTAGGCTAGTTTCTCTGTATCTTATTGTTTTGTTGATTACTGCTTCAGGAAAGATATGAATGAACATAGGTTTTGCAATTCAACTGAACTTTTGTTTGGATGCCATTTAACTTGTAACCAAAATGCCAAAGCTGTTAAAAGCCTTTTTCTTGCCGGCACTTTACTTCTTAAGATCAGACACTATTCTTTTATTATTATTATTATTATTATTTATGTACCATGTGAATTAAGCCGTTTTCCCTATTATGAATGATATCGTCTTCCTCATGATATAGACATGCATCTTATTCCTAATCCTATCCATGCATTATATTCGTGCCCATCTGAGTTTATCCTCATTACGAACAGGTGGTACATTTGCTCTTTATTCATTGCTATGTAGGCATGCGAAAGTAAAAACCATCCCAAATCAACACAAGACAGATGAGGAGCTAACAACTTATAGTCGTTCTACTTTCCATGAACAATCATTTGCTGCTAAAACCAAGCGGTGGTTGGAGAAACAACCTTCCAGAAAGAATGCGCTTCTTATTCTTGTCCTTGTTGGCACCTGTATGGTGATTGGGGATGGGATTCTCACTCCAGCAATATCTGGTATATTCTTGTTAAACCCAGTAAGCCAGCTTCATTCCACTTTTGTCAGTTCCTGGGAAATATTGCCTGAACAATTGACCAACTTTTAAGAACACTGGTTGAAGATTAACTCAAATTGATTTTTAATATTATCCCCGACACCCTGAGTGGTCCTAATAATTGTATTAATCAATTTTTAACTTTAATTCTATTTTGCAAAATCATGGCATAAAGAGTTGGACTTTTCGCTTGATTTCCTTGTGCATCATATAGCATGTGGTTCCGATATTTATATGTGGTAATTTGGGAAGGTTTTCTCCAACTACTGGGCCATTAATATTTATTGCACTGTTGATACGTGGTTGCATACACACACTGAGATGCATATACATATATATGTTTCTAATTCTGATGGATATGTTTTACCATATTTCTTACAGTTCTTTCAGCTGCTGGTGGGATCAGGGTAGATCACCCCCATGTTAGTTCTGGTATTTCTCTATTACTTCTGAAAATGAACATGTCTTTATCCTCACATATCTGCAACCTATTCTATTGTTCTTGAAACCACAATTCTCGAATTTCTGTCAGTCTTGATAGTTGTTTTGTTTTATTTGGTGCAGATGTGGTGATAGTTGTTGCTGTTGTAATATTAGTAGGTTTGTTTAGCATGCAGCACTATGGAACAGATAGAGTTGGCTGGCTTTTTGCTCCCATTGTTCTTCTTTGGTTTCTCTTGATTGGAGGTATTGGAATATTCAACATTTGGAACCATGATACCAATGTTCTGAAGGCTTTTTCACCTGTATATATCTATAGATATTTAAGACGGGGAGGCAAATATCGCTGGACCTCACTTGGAGGTATTATGCTTAGTATAACAGGTACTTGCTGGCAGTCATATTTATTTTCATGGTGCACAGCTACTTTGCTTCCTCTTCTGATAGAATTTTGAAATATTATTAATTTACTATTGCAGGTACAGAAGCACTTTTTGCCGACCTAACACATTTTCCAGTTTCAGCTGTACAGATTGCTTTTACCATAGTTGTATTTCCCTGTCTTCTATTGGCATATACTGGACAAGCAGCTTATCTTATGAAGAATACAGATCATGTGGCCGATGCATTTTATCGTTCTATTCCAAGTATGGTTCAATATACCTGATGCATTTTAGTTCATCTCAAAAGAAGCTGATTAGTGTTGTAGTAACTTAATTCCTGCAACCATACAACCATAGGACTATCTTGAAGCAAAACTGTTGCTCTCCTTAGTGAGGTCGTGTGCTTGAGTGAAACCTTAACATTTGCATGTCATTTTCTGTAAACCAGGAAGGATCCCTAGCCCATGATGGGTTGGGTCATCCGATTGCTAGTTTGAATATAACTTTTGGCAGTGTGAAAATTTTCTTACACGAGTTCTCTCGTAAAAATTCTCTTGCAGACACTGATATCTTGGGTTTTTCTTTTTCATAATTTTCTTGTAGATGGCATATACTGGCCAATGTTTATTGTTGCAACTGCAGCTGCTATAGTTGCAAGTCAGGCTACCATTTCTGCCACTTTCTCGATAATCAAACAGGCCCTTGCGCATGGTTGTTTCCCAAGAGTGAAAGTTGTTCATACATCAAAGAAATTTCTCGGTCAGATATATATTCCTGATATAAATTGGATTCTTATGGTTCTTTGCATTTGTGTGACTGCTGGATTCAAGAACCAAAGCCAAATTGGAAATGCTTATGGTATGTTCACCCTGTCTGTTTTATTGATATTTTTGCTTGTGTTTACTTTGTGTTGGAGTCCCGACACTGTCAGTATTGTTTTTGTGCATATATAGATATGAAGTTATTGTTCGTGTAGATTCTTTTCATTCTCAGTTGGCAATGCAAAATCCATGTTATCACCATGTAAGGATTAGAAACTGGATATTACTAGATCTTTACTGGTTAATATTTCCGACATGGTGATCTTACCTTGTAATTCTGTTTCTTCATTTTATTTACCATCACTTTTCCCCTCTCAGTAGTTTTTCCTCGAGTGGTACTCAATTATTTACTAAATACATTGCAAGAATTGACTGAAATTGTGTGCCTTGACAGGGACTGCTGTCGTGATCGTCATGTTGGTAACCACATTGCTGATGTCTCTAATCATGATATTAGTGTGGCGCTGCCATTGGATTATTGTCCTGCTTTTCACAGGCTTATCCCTGGTTGTGGAATGCACTTACTTTTCTGCAGTACTCTTCAAGATTGATCAAGGTGGATGGGTTCCCCTTGTAATTGCCGCAGCATTTCTCATCATCATGTACGTTTGGCATTATGGTACAATTAAACGATACGAGTTTGAGATGCATAGCAAGGTTTCTATGGCCTGGATTGTCGGTCTTGGTCCTAGTCTAGGATTGGTAAGAGTTCCCGGAATCGGACTTGTGTATACTGAGTTAGCTAGCGGTGTTCCCCCCATCTTTTCTCACTTCATCACAAATCTACCTGCCATCCATTCCGTTGTAGTTTTCGTCTGCGTCAAGTACCTTCCCGTCTACACAGTACCCGAAGGAGAGAGATTTCTGGTGAAGCGAATTGGGCCGAAGAACTTCCACATGTTTCGTTGCGTTGCAAGGTATGGATACAAAGATCTACACAAGAAAGACGAGGATTTTGAGAAAAAGCTCTTTGATAATCTCTTCTTATTTGTCCGGCTGGAGTCAATGATGGAAGGGTGCTCAGACTCGGACGAATACAGTTTATACGGGCAGCAAACTGCGCAATCAAGAGAAGCTTTGCTGGTTACTAACAACGGAAACACAAATTACTCAACAGTAGATTCAGTGTTTTCATCAGTGGACTCGATAGTGCCAGTGAAATCACCATCACATGCAAATGCGGCTACAGGCTCATCAGGCCAAACGGGAAGCACCCAGATGGAGATGGATGAGCTAGAGTTTTTGAATAACTGCAGAGATGCAGGGGTGGTGCACATACTGGGGAATACAGTGGTAAGAGCAAGGAGAGATTCAAGGATCTACAAGAAGATAGCTGTTGATTATATATATGCATTTCTTAGGAAAATTTGTCGGGAAAATAGTGTCATTTTCAATGTTCCTCACGAGAGTCTATTGAACGTTGGACAGGTTTTCTATGTATAAAATTTTTAAAAATTTAAATTTTGCCCATTATCGTGGTTTTAGTGCAATCAAGTCCTTGCAGCTTTCATCTTCTCTTCATTAGATTCTACCAAAAAACTAATCAAATTGAAGCAGCTTGTGAACTTTTAAGAATATAAACGCAAAGTTATGATTATGATATAAACTCGGGGTCAAATTGTAATTGTTCCTAATTCCAGAAAGATTTAATCGATTAATATTAGAATTTCAATGGAAAAATAGATTTGTTAAATTAATTTAATCCATTGACCAAATATAAGTTAAGGTACTAAATTGAAATTTACATTTTATGAATTTGTCTCTAAAAGCAAAACAACAGGTAGAAACTGTGGAGGAATCAGAATTAATTAAAAGTAAAAGGATAAAGTTATAATTATAAGCTAATCTTATGGCAAAATAATAATAATAATAATATCTTTCAGATGTACGGACATGAATGTGGAGGAAAAACCCTTAGTCACCGCTAAGTGGTGTAACAGTAATGATGAATTTTACTCGACAAAAAATAATGAAAACAATAATACTTGTAGATGTACGGATGGATGTCCAGAATACACGTGTCATTATTCTACTTTCCACGGTCAATGATCCATCAGGGACTGTACTATTGGTGGTTGTGAAAAGGTTTTCTTTGGGCTACTTCAGCTTTAAAAGCTAAAGACCAAATGATTGGGATGGGTTTATTTCATCTTCAGCTGTATATTTTCTACTGTGTTTTTTTTTTACACTTCATTTTCCAGTTTTATAAAGATTTCATCTTTGGTTTTTGAAGTGGATTCATAGCCATTTTTATCTGGGTGTTCGGTTTTCTTGTGCAAGCTAAAATCTTTTCGTTCAAGTTTGCATAGATTTGATGTTCTTCTGTTCCATTATTGTTGCTGTTCTGGTATTTCGTTTGCTTAGGTGTTGAGATCAGTTACATTGACCAGATAGAGACGATGAGATCAAGTTTCATTTGAATGGTTTTGTTTGTTTCAAAATGGCTTCAAAGAGTAGAGAAGAATCTAATTACACTAGTGGAATATGGGTTTTGGATCAGAAGTTGGATCAGTCCATTGGAGTAGAAGCTGAGAGGCTCAAGAATAAGAACGAAGAGAAGGTAAAAAAGAAAAAGAAAAAAGAAGAAAAATCATTATATTTGTTAGTGGCATGTCGTATCATACTAAGCTGGCTTCTTTCTATGTAATTCCAGTTTCCAAAGTTTGAACTTTTGAAATTCACTAAAACCTGTTTGATCCGTTCACTTCTGGCCAATTGTGAACAAGGAATTTGTCGATGCTATTGGATTATGGTTTACATTATTGCTGATACCGTGTAGTTGATGATCAATGTTTCTGGTTTTGGTTTCTTTCAGAAAATTTCCACTTCATTGCTTTTGAGCCTTGCATTTCAAAGCCTTGGAGTGGTCTATGGAGACTTAGGCACATCTCCTTTGTATGTTTTCTACAATACCTTTCCTAATGGAATTGAAGATCCAGAAGATGTGATTGGAGCTCTGTCATTGATTATTTATTCCCTCACTCTTATTCCGCTCCTGAAGTATGTATTTATTGTTTGTAGAGCCAATGACAACGGCCAAGGTGAAGTAATCTCAACAATCTCCATGAACTCATATTCGTATTGTTCGAAGGAAGTTTGTAGCTTTTCACTATTAGTTTCAAGTAATTCTATATTCTGAGTCCCAATCTCTTGGTCATAACTTATATTAACTTTTCCAACTCTCAATTGGACTGTTCAGATTTCTTAAGGTTCTTCTTCTTCTTTTTCCCCTTCTTCTATGGAAGATCATATCACAGCCCACTTCACATTTTTCATCATCTTTCCCTCCTGCACGAAAATCATGTAGCTCCTTCATCTTTTCCGTTTGGTATATTGTTAGGGTTTTGCAACATTTCCATTTGTCATTGATTTTTGATTGCAACTTCTCAATCCATTTTTATCAATGTCCACCTTCCATATACTTCTTTGTCTTTTTTGTTTTCCTTTTCCCTGGTAAAATTATCGAAACATGCTTCCAATATCCATCTAGACAATTTTCCTTTTACCAACTCATGATAGTTAACACAGTAAAAACACTTGTTTGACTTATTTTGAGTAAACCACCTTGTCCCAGAGTTCTTGATTTCTTGCAGTTCTTATCCATATTTAGGGTGGTTGTCAAAATCATATTCTGCTACAAAAATACAGCCTTCTCCAGATCATTTCAGTTTGTGCTCTGCTGACTAAATTGATGCGATTGGTGACTTGTTTTATGTTCCCCAAAAAGACTAATATACTTTCATGTCTTTGTCCATGTAACTTTCTTTGCAATATAAATTATAGAACATTTGTTTTAGCTTTCTATTTCATTGACTTGAAATCTTTTGTCCTTCGTATACTTGTTGTTTATGCCTGTTGGCAGCTTAAGACGGTTAATAAAAGTTTCCTTCTCTAAAGTAATTATTTTATGCTGTAGGAGGAACATTTGCTCTTTATTCATTGCTTTGTCGCCATGCTAAAGTGAAGACTATTCCTAATCAAGATCATACAGATGAAGAGCTAACAACGTATAGCCGTTCGACAGTGCATGAACAATCATTTGCTGCAAAGACCAAGAGATGGTTAGAGGCAGATGCTTTCAGGAAGAATGCACTTCTTGTTCTTGTTCTTGTTGGATCCTCAATGGTTATTGGGGATGGAATACTCACCCCAGCAATCTCAGGTACTTTTCCTTTTCATGCTTTAATTTGGCCAGTTTGGTTTCAGATGGGAGAAACTCCTTGGAAAGGGGAGTAAGAAGAAAAACAAAGCAGCAAGAGGTTATTATTATTAGCTCTCAAGTTTAGAGTTATTGTCATCTCTTATTGCTTAAAGAACATGCTGTTATTATTGTTAGTCTTTACTATATGTGTAAAATGACTATTGTTGTTTGTTTCTTTCATTTGCAGTATTATCAGCAGTACAAGGAATCAAACTAGACCACCCTAAAATGACTAGTGGTATCTCCTTATCCTGGAACTGAACTTTTAATTTGTTGACATCAAATCTAATATTGCTTTTAAAGGTTTTTTTAAGGAGCTGTCTTGTTTATGCAAAACAGATGTTGTGGTGATCGTTGCTGTAGTGATACTAGTGGGCTTGTTTTGCATCCAACACCATGGCATTGATAGGGTTGGTTGGCTCTTTGCCCCAGTTGTGCTCATCTGGTTTCTCCTGATTGGAGGTATTGGTATATTCAACATTTGGAAACATGATAAAGCTGTTCTAAAGGCTTTTTCACCGCTATATATTTACCGTTATTTTAGAAGAGGAAGAGATGGTTGGCTTTCCCTTGGAGGTATTATGCTTAGCATAACAGGTAAACTTCATATCTTTATGTAATTAAGTCTCCCTGTCATTGTCATTTATTGTAATTCGCCAAAGTTTATGTGGTAAACCTTCAGAAAAACGTTACAGGACTAAACCAGAAAACAAATTTTGATGACAAGCTGTGAATGATTACAGGAACGGAGGCTCTTTTTGCTGATCTTTCCCATTTCCCAGTTCCAGCTATACAGATTGCATTCACAGCAATTGTTTTCCCATGCCTTATCTTTGCCTACTCAGGACAAGCTGCATATCTTGTGAAAAACACGAATCATGCAGTTGATGCATTTTATCGTTCTATTCCAGGTCTGTTTATATTCTATTTATTTTTCATCTTAGATCATTAGTTGCTGAAATAGTTAACGGATTGTATGGTATTACTGCTTTAATGGCCATTTCATTAGGAATTTATTTGTTTCGAGGATGTATGTAATACAGATGACAATACATAAAACATGTCTTTGCTCTCTCTTGATGAAGCTGATGGATCTTTTTTACTTGCATTATAAAGAAAGTATAAATATTGAGGATGATCTTTTCGCATACTGTTGCTTTCTCTTTGTGACCAGAGCTTTCGTTCATATGTTGATGTTATTCATTCTACAGATAGCATATATTGGCCAGTGTTAATCATTGCGACTGCTGCTGCTGTTGTTGCAAGTCAAGCCACAATATCTGCAACTTTTTCATTAATAAAGCAGGCTCTTGCGCTCGACTGTTTTCCACGAGTTAAAATCATACATACATCCAAAAAGTTCCCTAGGCGGGTTTACATTCCAGACATAAACTGGATCCTCATGATTCTCTGTGTTGCAGTGACTGCTGGCTTTAAAAACCAAACCCAAATTGGAAATGCATCTGGTGAGTTTCAACCTTTGCTGAACGTTGTGAATTGATCTATTATCATTTCCTCCATTGACGTATATTTGATCTGAGACTAAAATAAAAAGCTTCAATGCGTTCTGTGTTACAACAGGTACGGCAGTTGTGATAGTAATGCTGGTGACCACATTGCTTATGATTCTAGTCATGCTATTAATATGGCGGTGCCATTGGATGATTGTCCTGATTTTCACTGTTCTATCGCTTATTGTAGAAGGTACCTATTTTTCTTCTGTACTTTGCAAGGTTAACCAAGGTGGTTGGGTTCCTCTAGTGATTGCTGCAGCCTTCTTTATCATCATGTATGTGTGGCACTATGGCACGATGAAGCGCTACGAATTTGAGATGCATAGCAAGGTTTCTATGGCATGGATTGTTAGCCTCGGTCCTAGTTTGGGACTGGTCCGGGTGCCGGGAATTGGACTTGTATACACCGAGTTATCTAGAGGGGTGCCTCGCATCTTCTCCCACTTCATCACTAACTTACCTGCTATCCATTCTGTAGTAGTTTTTGTCTGTGCGAAATACCTGCCTGTCCACACGGTCCCTGAAGAAGAGAGGTTCCTTATAAGACGGATAGGACCAAAGAGTTTTCGTATGTTTCGCTGTGTAGCAAGATACGGCTACAAAGACCTGCATAAGAAAGATGAAGACTTTGAGAAGAGAATATTCGACAACCTTTTCATGTTCGTCCGGCTAGAGTCCTTGATGGATGATTGTTCAGATTCAGATGACTATAGTGTCATTGACCAGCAAACTGAGCAACCTGGAGCAGCCGCAAACAGCAATGCCAGTAACTACCCATCCGACACGAACGGAACCCTTTCATCAAACGATTCGATCGTGCTGGTTACTTCACCAACAATGCACACAAATGAGACAAGTGTACCCAGCGAACAGATGGGCAGCAGCATAGATGAGTTGGAATATTTGAGCAGCTGCAGAGATGCAGGGGTAGTGCACATACTGGGGAACACAGTGGTGACAACAAGAAGGGAGTCCAAGTGGTATAAGAAGATAGCCATTGATTATATATATGCTTTTCTGAGGAAAATTTGCAGAGGGAACAGTGCAGTATTCAATGTTCCTCATGAAAATCTCTTAAACGTTGGACAAATCATTAGAGTATGAGAGCTTCAAGCTGAAACGTTTAATAATGCAATGCTCGTTTGAGACTGTTGTTGGACATTAAAATCAATGGTTACCCTCGTCTTCCTCCTCTTCTTCATGTTACCTCTAAAAATTTAGAAATACTTGTCTAAATATATTTAATTATGAAATATTAATGCATGAGCAACTTCCAATATAGCATTAAAAGCAAGATTTATAAGCAGTTGATTTATCAAGTTTTCATTAAAATAAGATTCACAGAAAATTACCAAGCCGGATTCAGAACATGATTTTCAAAATAAATTTCAAATTAATAGATGCTATTAAAGGGAGTGACAATGCCATATACCAAAGAGAAAAAACTATTCATAAATACTATCTAATATATCTTAAACTATGTATATTTTAAATAAATTAATTAATATTTTAAATTGCCTAGAATATTTTAAAGAATTACAAATGATAATTTATTAAATTTCATTTCAAGTAAGATTAACATTTCTAATTTTTCAACTATAATAAACGATCACAAGAAACGCAATTCACCTGCAATGCCTTGTCAATAGCTTTAATTTGACACGTGTGATTCCAACATCTTATCATATCATCAATTCGGCCTTATGTCCTAATTTGATATTTCATTGCTCCTCGACTTGATATGATCTTCAAGTAAAAAGCCTTTACATTACATATATATATATATATATATATAATCATTATGGCAAAACCATTATTTCCAAGCATTTGTTAAATTTCTGCAATTTTTTTAATTCATTAAAAGGAAAAATATTGATAAATTAAAATCTTAAACCTTTTTGATCTCAATGGAGTGAATGAGTACTTAATTAAATTTCTATAGTTTCAAGGCAACTATAAATTAATATTTTATCATTGCATGACGAGTGTATAATTTCACAAAAAAGGCATTTTCCTTTTCGCAACCCCAACATGAATTGGACCTCCAGCGTCACCCTTTTTCAGTGGTCAATATGATTGTTGTCTTTCAGGAATTGTTAGTTCTGTTCATACCTTAGAGCACTGGTTATTTCCCAAGAAACCATATCAGTCTCCAGGGTTAGGCCCTGACTGCCATAACCATCCCTCTTGCTGTTTACCAATGCAACAATGAAGCTCTCATTCTCCAGTGATGAAGGGTACATGAATTGCTCATCCTGCAATAGCCATAGCACGTCTTCTCAGGAATTCAACCTTCCAACAAAAAATTAAATACCAGCAAGCCTACAAGAGATTCCTTAGGCATCATTTTATAAGCTATTGGGTTTTAGATAAAGTGTATATATATACACTAATTAGCAAGAGCTTTTGTCTGGAATTCATGGGGGACGAAAATTTTTGTACAACCATTTAAAAGCATATTTGATTTTGGAATAAAAGCTATTTTTGATGCTCAATCAACTCAACTAAATCAAAAATACAACGTTAGATTCAAGTTATCGTAGACATTGATTCTGGACGAATCATTGCATTTTATATAATTCACCGATTAAGAATTTGATCAAACTACTGTTGAGCTCAAGAATTACCTCGGGGAGCTCATAGAATTCGTCAGGCGATATTTGCAGTAACTCAGATGCAGTTTGGCCTGTGCACCATGCAAAAACCTTTGCAGTCTCATCAGCGAGAGTGATTTTCAAGTGGAAAGTACGCACAACTTCATCGTTACAATTACAGTTACAGAAACTGCACTCTGAAAATCCATCAGATGTATGATTAACGGCATGACCACAACTAGAATGGGCAAATCTTGTACTGACATGGCACTGATCAACTTGATCGAGCCGAACCCGACAAATCTGCAGATTTTCATTGAAGACAAGGACAAAATTGGTAGCTATCAGAATATCATTCAAAGATGTATGTCAGCAATTATGGAAGATGAAGGTTTCCAAACTCGAGTGAAGGAAAGGTAAAGTAGAGATGGAAAGCTTTTAACTGCCTAACGACAACAAAGAGTTTATCCAATATAATTTGATTCCGCGCCATAAACATTAAAATCAAAATTGGAGATTCATTGGCATTTTCCAAGGTAAGAACGAGAGGTTTTACTATTCAGCATTCGCAGCAAGCAATAGGTAAAGAAACTATGTATAGAACGCAATGGGTGATCAACTCCCTCCTCCTGAAATTACAGCTTATGTATCCCAGTGCCGTATTAAACAAAATTCCAATCATGATCAAGGGACATAAAACAGTAAATGTAGGTATTGATCAAAAACAAACGCCAATGATAGCAGGACGTATATATTAACCTTGTTAAGAGGAAACCAGAGTTTGTAAGAAACGTACATATATACAACTAGCATCACGAAATAGATCAGCAAGGCGAGACAACCTTTGGAGGCAAGATGAGTTTAACAATGCTGGTAGGCAACTGAGGTTCACGAAGGAAGCTTCATCTTCATTCCCGAACCATGACACTTCAAGACTGCCAAGCAAAATAAGCAAGCATGAGGATACATATTAACGTTATATTTACATATTAACAGAAGTTGACCTAGCCAAATTAGGCTTAAAACGCAAGCCAGAGGATAAATATGTCGAAGTGTGAAAATTATTAGGACCAGAACTATTTCTAACTGACCAACCATAGAATGTGGGAAAAAAGATGTGAAACCCCACTTCTGAATAAGCTTACACGTTGTGTTTTGTCCTATAGCATGATAGGCCCGATATATACACAGTGTGACCGATGCTCAATCTCCCCAGAGACCTGAGAAAACAAAAAGGAGACCGTATGTTTATATACATGAGAGAGAGAGAGAGAAACGACAATTTTTGGATGAATGCTTAAGATGGTTCCACAATAGTACTAATAGTTCTTACCAAGATTTACTAAAGTGTAGTTTCGCCCAAATGGCTCCCGTTGGATCCTCAATCTTTAAAGAGAAAACTATCTTTGTCGTATTTCTTTCAGATAAAATGTCAGTAACAATGCCATAAAGGCTGATGCTAGTCATCTTGTCATGAAGATCAATCACAAATGACTGCAAAACTTCAAACAAGTGGGAGAAGATCAATTTTCAGAATAGCTTGGTTTATTAAAGCTAGGGTTAGATTAGATTAATTTTTAGAAAAGCTTCTGATGAATAGGAAAACAGATTTTATATAAACTTTCCTTTAGAATTGTGTGGTTTGATTCTTTTTTTTCCTTAGGTGTGACTGCAAAGCTTGTAGGTGTGATTCTTAGAAGAACAGTCTTATCTTTCCTAATTTTTTCCAGTAACATGACTTGAAATTTCAAGATTCCGAGGTCTCATATTCAACTTCCACTATAAAATAAAGCTAGGATAATGTAATCTTAAGTTGTCCTCCATTAACATGTCCTGCACTACATTAACACGAAGGAGAACAAACTGATTTTAATTGCAACTAATTGAAGTTGGAATATTTCAGAGGCTCACTCGAAAAGGATAATCGGTGAAGTCAATAGACCCCTGAAAATTACAGGGCAATGAAACTTGTGAAACTTTAGGCCCTTGACTAGGATCTAGTTCACTCATCAGCTTTGATCCTTGATTTCGGTTTTGTGTGAAAGGTACATACACCTGAGAAACAAAGCAAAACAGATGTAAAATCCACATTGAAATTGAGAAACAAAGGTTGGTTACGTTATCATCAGTTACTTACTTGTTCTTCATGTTGAATGAAAGGCACCAAAAATAATTGTGTTGCGCTACCATATTCAAGACAAAGCTCACTTGTAATTTCAATACCACTTTCTTTGGAACTAGTAATATATGGTCTATCAAGAGCAAGCATACTTCCAATACTGCTTGAAAATAGCAGCATAGTTCATAGGTAGAAATGTAAATAAGAAGAAGAAGAAGAGAAAATATGGTACCAAAACATATACAATCTACAGCTGAATTACCTAAAAAGATTGGCCAGGAGAACTTGTTCTCCCCACAAGAGAAATTTTAGCCGGACATCATCATTGTCAACAAGAGTGATTTCTTTCCTCTGCACATTACTAAACACCCCCTTGACTTCCGTTGACTCAATAGATTCGATCCTACAAAACAATGAAATAATTGCAAAATTTTGACTAGTAAACCTACTCTTTCTCCAAAAGAGGATCTAAGCATTAGAATGCAATATCTTGGTTGCACTTTATTAAACTTTTCCATTCTCAATATGTGCCACAGAAAAAGGTTGTCATCTGGAAGACAAATTTGACCGTTATTGCCTGCTTTCATCTAAGCATGTAAACACAGTTTTTGATTCTATAAGGTAGTTCAGTTTTTGAAATATCCCACATGGAGTTATATTACATAACAGAGGAAATGCAAACCGATTTCATAGCAGCTTCACAAAAGGATTATAGCTACGAGGCAAGATTGAAGCAAATAAATACCTGGCATATAATGAATAACAGACACCATTATGAGCCTCATTAAGAGAAATGGATGAGAAAGAATCTGAGCAAAACTGAGCTGCAATCAGCATTGCATCATCATCCTGATCCTGCAAGAGCAAAAAAAACATCTCTTATTGACGTCTTCTACATATCAATGAAATGCAAAAAGTTTTGGTTCTTGTCAAGGTTACATCATCCAACAAAACCACAAGATATTCTGTAGGCAGAAGTCGAGGACGGCCAAATCCTTCCCTAGCAGTCCGGATATAGCATCCAGTGAGAAAAATTTCTCTACCCTTCTTCAAGATTCCTGAATGAGGACTTATCAAATCATAATACCTACCAAAAAATAATGGCATGAGCTAAGCCTGAACCATGAAACCAAAGGTTTGTGATGAGATATTGAATGCATAAGCTGCAGTTTTAAATATGGTACACTGAAAATGCAGTAAGATATCAATTTGTTAGCTTCTTGCCACCGAGAATGAAAAGAAAATAAATAAACTTCCTATATTTGCAGCAAACGATAATAATATGATAGAAGCAAAAAAGGGGGGGAAATGACATTTAGAGCAAGCATCTATAACAGTTAAAAATTTACATTTCAATGGGAGGAGAAAATAACAGGATAATTATACCTTCGGTGGAGATAAAGGTCTATAGTATTAGAGCTCCAAAAATCACCCAAGTTTAGCATATATATATCAGTACCTGAACAGGAGGCATCCATATTGATGCTATTAACCATACGTTAAAATAGTAAAAGTAGAAACTTGAATATTATAGGGTACTTGCCAGGAAGAACAAAAGCATCATCAACGATCACAGCTTCCAAAATGCTATCCAAAGAAAGGAAACTCTTGTCATAAAGAGAGTCAATGGTTACAGTATTAGGCAGCTTGGTTCTCTTATGCTTCTTCTTCATTTGATTGATTATTTCTGGCCTTTTCTTCGAGGCTCCTCCTGTCCTGATGTTTTGTGCATTCCACGCCTTTAAATACAACAAATCAGTTTTACATTGAAACACTGTTCTCAGCATAATATCATGGCTTGGAAAACTTTCTGTTTCTGGTTAAGTTCGTGTCTAATCAATTACTCCCTGCCTTTCATATTAAATACCACTTACTGCAACCTCTAAGAACACTTAAATTATCTTCTTAATCTCTGCGCAGAAACCTTGAAGAGCACTTAATATGGAATACAGGAATTAGCTTACAATAACACCTTATACTCGGCTCACAAAAAAAAATCACTAGTTAGCTTATTCCATAAATCATAAACTTAGCTCAGCTAATAATTTCTCCATAAATCTAATCAACTCATCTGTAATCAAACATGGTGATCGGTTCACTGCTTAATTCTAACGATAAAAAAGGAGCACATTTTCAACATCTTTGCAAGCATAGCTATGATAAGGAAATGGATAATCGATGAATTTTTCTTAAAAAAAAAAAAAGAACCTGAGAAAGCTCGGAAAGAAGAATAGCAGGGGTAACGCCACTTGAATAAGCGATGCAGATTTTGAGTATGCGCGAGGCTATCCAGCTCCAACCGGGGCCATTGGCATCGTTTCCTTCTTCTCCTTGTTCAATGGGGGACAATACAGATCTGGCGTAATCGATGAATGAGAGAAACGCATCTTCTGTTTGTAGAGATTGATGTTCCATTTCCATGAGTATGCAAAACCACTATTCTCTCCTGTCCCTCTCTGTATCTCTGGCTTTGTTCTTGCTCCTGAATTTGGAGGGAAATTAAATCATAAAGACCGCTTTTCTCCGTACAAGACAACCGGGAAACCAATAAACTTTCGGAAATATATGATATGGCTTCTTACAAGCCCAAGCCCATTAATGGCTTTCTTTCGAGGGACAATTAAATAACGATAAGATTATTTTTAAAAAATGATTTTTCACTTTAAATTTATATTAAAAATTTTAAATTTTATTTAAAATAAAAAACTAGAATTAAAAATTGATAAATTTTTATCATAAACTTAATTTATAATATAAAATTATAAATTTATCAATAATATAATAATACATAACAATTTTAATTAAATAACATACATTTAATATTTATATATTTGAAAAGAATAAATATTTATTTAAATATATTTAAATAAATTATAAAATCATAACCAATAATAATTTCTTAGAATTTGTTGATTTTTTTGTTGAAATTAGTCTTCTTGAGTCAAATATAATAAAGTCAATTTTAATTTCAAATTTTAAAAAAAATTATTGTTAAGACAAGTTTATATTCAAAACAGGTTAGTTTCTGAAGAGTTAAATCTGATCAATTTTCATTTTTTAAATTAAAATCAAATGATTTCAAATTCTATTCTTAAACTATAATATAATAATATTTAATTAAAAATGATTTCATTTAATACAGAATATGAACCATAAATGTTAATATATTTTTTAGATCATGGTGGCAATACTATTCAGAATAAATTAAAATTTTTTTGAATATTTCATAAAATAAAATGTATATGTAATCGTAATAAAATAATATCAAAAGTGATACAAAGTATTTTTCTAAAAAGAATTAAAGAAATATGAGGGAGAGAGTGAGTTTAATGGGAAGTGGGTGCTGAGGGTTTTACAGTTCCAGCGAATCTTGAAGAGAAAGCACAAAACTCATAATAATCTCTATCATCTAATGAACTTCCACATCCACTTGTGTCGAAGTTCAGAGAATAGCTTAATGGATCGTATCTACATTGGAATGATGGCTGCCTGCTTGCTGCCGTGGCGCGTATCCTTCTTCCTTGCTTCTTTACTTTCTTTAGAATCTTCCTTATCAGTCCCCCGCAACAACAACGTTCTCCGGTGCTATCTACCATGTGGCTGGTGGCGGTGTTGGTCTTCGTGACGGCCGCCGTGGTGATGATGTCGGTGGTTTTGGCTGTGGAGGAGAAGCATTTTGGTAACCACAGAAGCCACACTTGCGCCATTGTTATGGATCTCTGTGTGTAGTTTGGAGGTGGAGTTTGTCTGTTACGAGAGGAGAAAATGGAAGGAAAGAATGGAGATAGGGGAAGAAGTTCGATGGAAATATATAATGGAGCTAGGACGGAGACTCACGCGCCATCATAGGGAGTGGAACTTCCTTTCACATGTTAATCCTAAAATGGTGATTAACGCCTGATTATAATATTATTTTATTTATAATCCTAAAAATAATAGCAAATAATACCCTTAATAATATAGTAATTAACCCTTAAATATATACATATATATATATATAGAAGAAAATGGTAAATGTTACTGATAACGTAAATTTTCATGCAAAGAGCGGAAAGTTGACCTTTATTACATGGTCTCACGTGATTAGCAAAGTTAAGTGAACTGAGCCACTGTTCATGCACATGTCTCTATACGTTTTGTTTTATTTTATTTTATTTTCTATAAAAAAATTATATACTTGAAATTTATTTATTGTAATTTTATAAATATGTTTTCATGTTTGATTATTAAAATGTGATTAACATAATACTAATCCTAGTTTAAGGTTATGTTTTGTAACTAATTAAGAACGTGACCTCTAATGCTTTGACCTGGCTTAGTAATGTAGTATCACAAATTTAATCGATTCTAGTAAATTAAAATATCTTTGCAAATTACATATTAAAGATTTTGATTTATTATTTTACTTGGTGCATTTAATTATTTTGTATTTTAAAACTTTATATAGAAAAATTGTCACACACCGACCCAAGACCCACGATGTGATAACATGATCCCGTAGCATAACCATTACTTTCCCGTCTCAGGAAAATAATAATTATACCACAAAGGATTTTAACTCTAACGCTCGTATAAGAATTCAACAAAAATAAATGTTATATAAATAAATAACAAAACCCTTTTACATTAATGAATTCTTATACATTACATTTAGTATACTGCTAAATACTAAAATACAAAGGAATATGCATAAATATACAAGCCGCAGGAGTCCGTCCAGAAGTTCAAGACACGAACCAGCTGTTGTACTCTAGTCCCAGTGCTCACCCTCTGCACTCGGACCTATGTTCATCAAATGATAAACGCTGAAAATAATCTCAGTAATGCTAGGAACACATAACACGTCACACACATACACAGGTCAATCCACACGGTACACAGTCAATCATACGACACACAACCAATCAATAGTATCACAAGCAATACCAACACTCGCTGCCTATAACCAATACCGGCAATCTTTGCCTAGCCACACAATCATGAATGATCAATAATACTTTGCACTCGCCCTCGGTTTGGTGCCTCTCGCACTCTTTTCAAGGAACATCTCATTCCCGTATCATATCAATTAATACTAGCACCTCTCGCACCAATAGGAACATCTTATTCCCTAATTGATAGATACCGGTACATCTCGTATCTCGGTGCATCTCGTACCTTCATATCGCCACCCTTATTTCATCCCCTCACAATGATATGCTATGCCATCATTCATAATGCATGAACAAGCCATAAAACAATCCGACAAGCCAATCATCAAGAATCACAAGATACGTTCCTTCCCGGAACCAAGAGCCACAACATACGTTCCTTCTTGGGACCAATAGTCATAAGCACAAGCATCAAAGGCATACTCATCGAGAATTAAATCTCAAAGCATCAATTCTCGGCTTTACTAAGCCTAGAAGCAAGGATACAAGCCAAAACAACAAACACAAGACATATAGCACAAACCTAGATAGTTAGCACAAACATAATTCACTAGCACAAATATAGCATAGACCTGTCATAATACCTCTTTTAGCATCTATCCACGTATCTAAGCTTATAGCCTCTTAAAACCAGCTTTCGCTCGCTTCATAGCAACAAAGAAGGTTGCTTCCTAGGGTTTGGGGCAGGTTTTAGAAGTTTAGAGTGATAAAATATAAGAAAAGGGCTTATGTTTATCTGTTTAAAAAGTCAGTTTTAAGTCGTGTACGACCATACCAGTCTCCGTACGCCCGTACCAACCTAAAAAGCCTGACAAACCAAAAACCTACGAGCTTCAATACGGTCGGAGCACATTCGGTACGCCCGTACGGCTCTAATCTACCTAACAAACCTAATTTCATGCGAGTTCGCATATGGTCGGACCACCATTTGGTACACCCGTACAGCCTCGAGGAACCTAACAGCCCTCAGCTCCCCTATTCGGTATGTCCGTATGAAACCCGTACGCCTATACCAATAGCCATTCTCCTCTTCCAACTCCTCTAACTCACTCCCACGCCACCTAACATATGAAAACACATATAATACATGCATCTAATCATTCACACACCTCACATACATACAAATACACACCACAGCACGTCATCACAACACATACACAATCATAAATACACCATACATATGCATACATTCATATATAACTCTTAGGATGTCAAAAGCTGGTGTGATAAAAATACTTTGAACAATTATAAAAATTAATATTTAAAAAGTACATAAAATATTATATACATATATATATATATATATATATATTATTTAACACATTAATTAATCTTCACATACTTTTAAGAATTTATTAAGCTATTTAATATCTTAATATATATACATATATATATATATATATATAATATTAAACAATAATTAATATAATGATGATGCTAATACTAGGAAGTTACACTTTCATCGGATGCTACAGAAACATCACATGCTAATTGTATGGAGATCAGAAGAGAATAGCAATCTCACATGCTTGTCAAATTAAAAATTCAATTTCCAAAAATTTTTAAAAAATAAATAAATCATTTATTCTTTGTTCTATGTTCTTTCTGAAATATATTAATACACACTTTCTGTCCCATTTTATTATTTTTTTTAAAAACAATATATTTTATTATTTTAAAATATTTATTTCATTGATCATCACAATTAAAAAAAATTCAAATTAATTCCTTGGCGAAAACAAAAATATCTTATTTCACTAAATTTCAGGGGGGATCTATAAATATTTTTCCTTGCACTTTATTTTTTAAAAAATAAAAACATTTTATGTTAATAGTAATAAATTATTATTTTTTCCAGATCTAAATAATTCTGTAGTTTGACTGTTCAGCAACAACAGGCAGGTAAGTTCATAAACTAATTTATTTATTTAATAAATAAATAAATAAATAAATAGTAGGTCCATATGAATTTAAATTTAATAGAGAATATGGTAGTTGGTTATATGTCAGAAATTAAAATAATTTGATTGAGCATCTATCAACAATCATCCTCTTAGAGATTCTTCTTTATTTTATCATTATTAATTACCATTATACTTTATTATATATTCAAAATTAAACTATAGTATACATCTTCCATCAAATTGATTTAATTTTTAATAACACTATCAAAAAAAAATCAAATTTCATATCAATTTTTAATAATAATTTACGGGGTTAATTTGAATACTATACCAAAATTTTTAAAATTTAAAATTAAATTAAAATTATTGATTTTAATTTAATTATTTTTGTTGGGTTTGATTTGATGCCTAATGAAAGTAGGTCAAAAAAAATACTTGAAAATCTTATAAAATAATAAATTAGACCATAAATGAAAATACAGTTTGTGATAAAAGCATCTTATTGTATATCTTATATTTACATAAGAACATGGTCAACTCGGATGACTCAATGAGTTTCTTTGGTAAGTTAAATACATGAATGATGTCTTTATAGAAACCTCGTTTTTGGAGTGGAAATTGATTAAATAAAAATTTGTAAAATGGGTTATTCAATCAATTAATCAAATAAAAAAAAAGAATATATGTAATATTCATGTTTATTTTACTATAACCAATTAATCATTAAATGGAATCATGAACTAAGGTATGATTCATTTATTTTACTATATAGTTTGGCGTTGATAGCTTAATGCTAATTTAATAGTTTATAATTGAATTTTGACTTTATGTAAATATAGGAATGTTTTCTTAAACACATTCACTCTTTTTAAATAAAAATTATAAAATTGTATTATTCTAATAAGGTGTAGTAAATAATTTAATTTCCTTAGTATATATATATATATATTGTGGCAATTTGAATAATACTATGAAACATTATCAAAGTCAACAATGCGTTTGTCCCAATCAACCATGTCAAAAGTTGGTACGTACTCAATATATAAATTAATAATTCTCGAAAAATACATCAAATTTCATTGAATAATATTCCTCTAACGTGCCTATAACATGCATGCTATTTTCTACTCTTCTGTTATTTCAGTTTATTTAGTTGGATTATAAAAAAAAAATCATATAAATAATAAATCATGATTGTATTTTTAAAATAATAATTTAAAAATTTCAAACCATTATATACCCACTTCTATTAATATATCATTTTCGAAAATCTTTCCGTACAAGACTTACTTTCTGTATAAATTATATTATTTTAAAATATAAATTTTTTAAAAATTAATTAATAAGTATGGATGGTAGGAAGACGAAGGTTTAGGGTTTTTAAAAAAGAGAGAGGATGCTATGGTATACGTGGTGAAACCTAGGAACTTGGTAACAAGTAAAGTAAGGGATGGAAGTTGATGAATGATAGTGGATATCCGTGACAAAATGAAATGTATTTAGGGTCGGTGCCGGGTTTCATGCTCCAATGACAAATTCCTACCTACTTCAATCATTTTTACTTATTATATATATATATATATATATACGATGAAGATTATTATAATTTTCAATCAATTTTTAAAAATGATGCTTATTTTATAAATATAATATCTAATATGATTTAATTGAAAAATATTACTTAAATTGATTAGATTTACTCTTAATCATGTCAAATCAACTTTTTACCCATATGAAATCTATGAATATCAAGTTGGATCAAATATTTATAAAATCAAAAATAAATCATTTATTTAATTATATTAATTCAACCAAAACTAAGGATTCATGATATCAAAACCATATCATATAATAATTTTACTTTTGATTACGTCATAAATAAAAATCTTCTTAGTCTTTATTTATTTATTTATTTATTTATTTCGCAAGAAAACAAAAATTTCTTTCATTATTATATAATCACAACTATATATAGCCTAATGAAGGCACACTTTACCGGTTTAATTTAATTATTTATTGAGAGATATTAACGAGTTTGACTTCATGCATGACTCAATAAGATTTTTCTGTCAAACTCATAATACTTTGTATTATTTTATTACGTAAAATAATTATATACAATTTTTTCAGATTAAATGCTTTTATATTGAAGGTTTGCTGAGCAGCTGATTATTATTGCTGTATATATTATTATTATTATCATAATTTCTTTGAATATGTAATATTCATGTTTTACTATAAAGTATGATTAATTTAAATGATATTTATTTAATATATTATTATTATTATTAATTTAATAATGTACAAAATTATATTGAAATATCTTTCAAAAAAACAACTCTAAGATGTTGCTCCAAACATTATTCATAATCTTAAAAAAAAATCTTGCCATGTGCTATTGTGTTCTTTTATTTATTTTTTATTGAAATAATTAGTTTACGTGACTAATGAAAATTAAGCATTTAAACCGAATATGATATAAATACTTTTTAAGGAATTAATAAAATTTGAAATTTACATATATGAATTGTTATTTAAAAAATTATTTAATTATAATTTTATTTATTTATTTTTACTATAAAATGATAATAGTGTTAAGTAGATAGATTAGGTAAACAGTTTGACCAGGGTAGTCACGTGCCAGTCACTAGCATGTTTTCTCCAACCTAATCTAAAGATTATTCTTAATTAATTAAGTTTAAAAGATGCAAAGAAAAGAGACCCGCAAGCAACAACCAGAACATGGTTCATGTGAGTCGATGAAATTTTTTAATATTTGTATATAAAAGATTGTTTTAAAAAATAATACTTAATATAAAATAATATTTATATATTAAAATATATCATTTACTTAATATTATTATACAAGTTTAACCATTTTATGATATTTGGTTAAAATTATATCACACAATAGACATATTTCAGATATTTATAAAAATCATTGATCTTATTTTAAATTTTATAATAATATTTCATATTTAATTCATAACTATATATTAAAAATAGTAACAACAAATTTTTAAAATATGATAAAGTAACACTATAAAACTATAAATATATTAAAATGATACTTTATTTTATCAACTATTTCATTAAAAAGTATTCAGTATTGATTCAAACAATAAGAAAACATTAAATATGTAATAGGATAAAAAATAACATATAAATTAAATAAGATTATGATTTTATGTATAATATAATGATATGTATTAATTTTCATAAACATGTTAATTTATATTAATTAATATATAATTCTTAATTCTTAATCATCAATTAATGTATTTCATCACAGTGAGTAGAGTATGGTCCCAGATTAGATTATGTTCACACCCAAATAATTGGGTAGGGTTTCGATCTTGATTTTTGTCTGTATCGGTTTAGTTAATATCCAGTCTTAATTACTTGTTTGCTTTGGATTTTCAGTTCAAAGAATTTGGTACTTATCCCATAATCTACTACGTATTCGGATGATAACATTGCTGTGATGACCAAGTTTAACATATTTTCAATGTCTTCAAGCACCCATCAATCGTATGTACATGTACATGTACATATACATATACATATATACATACATACATACATACATATACATATATGTATATTGAAGATTTTCTATATTCTTATTTATATGTTCAGAAAAAATATTGTACATCTGATAAGAAGAAGGATGAGAAGCAAAGAACTTCCACTACACTTGTTACAGACATGAAGCCATTATTTCTCTCATCCTTCCTATCATTTTATTTATTTATTTATTTTTCATTTTTTTTTGCTGATAAGATGCAGAAAAAGAAACTGAAAATCAGATATAATTGGTCTTGTAAGAGGGGAGGGAGTATCTATGTAGCTGATCATTGATTCTGCAGGTTTCAGTATAAAATATCACCACCATCACTCGCATTTTCAATGGAGAGTGCTTCTCTAGCTATCTCATGCAACGACAGATCATCCATGAAAAGCTCTTCTGGTATGTCAAAGTCAGCAGCAGAAATCTGATCATCACCAGCTGAACATGTATAAACTTCATCTTGAAAAGGAACCGCATAATTTTGCTCTTGCTGATTGAACTGTTTTTCTACCTGTTGCATCTGATAATATTGATCATACGTATAGGAAGCCATGAACGTGGTAGTTTCGCTAATTCTATGGTTTTGTACGCTACCCAGTTTAAAGTTCAAGTTGATTGGACGCTTTTGAGATCTGGGTTTGGTACAGCAACCAGTAAATTGTTGGACCAACGATCTAAAATTGCTAGTGTTTGCATTAAGAAGGGTAATGGGTGTTTTCTTAGAAACCCTAGATCTTCTTCTGATCGGCTTCGAGACTGTAGTTTTAGGAGTCAACTGACCACAACCATTAGTTGTAGTGATTGAAAAGCTGGGGCTTAACACCAAGCTACCATCACCAGCCACGGTGGGGTTACATGAGATACCAGAAGAAGAAGAACAAGAATCAGAAGAAGGTGCAGTAATGGTTTGGTCATAGAATTGATGAAACCAGCTATCAGTGGAGCTGGGTGAAACAGTATCACTCATTTTGGCTCTTGGGATGGAAGAAGGGAAAGCTGAGTTCTATAATATATATATGCACACACACACATATATACATACATAAAAAAGGTAAGCTAAGGCTCCATGAATTCAAAGCAAGTGCATACGGTGACTTGGATGGCAAGAATAATGTAATTTCCTGGAACCAACGTCTGTTCATTTCATGATATCAGAATTTGACATCACCTTTTTTGACTTAATCTTGGCTATGTTTTGGAGTCTTCCGACAAGGTCTCCGGTTCTTTTATCAGAATTCTACCTCTAATATACGGTCGTCGGTCACTTAGTCTTGAGACTCATTCAATCTCTCTCTCTCTCTCTCTCTAATAATGTATGTATAAATGTGTGTGTGTATATATATATATATATATATATATATATGACGTGGGCTTCTCCACCAACCACTTGTACACGTAAGCATCTAGTTGGCACCTAGTAAACTAAAAACATTTATTTTTAATATTTTAGAAATCAAATTAATCTTTTTAATTAATACCAAACTAGAAAAACATTTTAGATTATTATAAAATAATTATAATTATATCCATGCTTATATATCTTATACTTTGTTTCGTTTTATATCTTTTGAGAAATTTATTTAATATATGAATGAATATTAGTTTATAAAATAAATTTTAATATAGAAATTTTAAAATTTATTTAAAAATTGATTTTTATTTTCCTTTTTTTTTTTTTTTGTGGGTAGAAGGTGGAAATTTCAATGTCAACATGTAAGAAAGAGTTTGATAATTTAATATCTTACTTAGTTACTTAATCTCTAAAATAAGTGTGTCATCACCTTGAGAATTTTATTCATTTAGGACCTTACAATAGTGACCCCTTTCACACTTATTCTTATTATTATTATTATTATTATGGATAACTCTTTCTTATATTTAATTCATCCATTAATTATGTATTAATCGAAAATTTAAATATGTACCATTTATTTTTAAGTTTATCATGAATTTTATGATTCTAACTTTATTTGCAAAAGGGTCGATATTATTATTGCTTGTTTCGATGTGGGTTCGATAATTCTTTAATATGTATAATTTTTATGATTTTAAAATTAAAGATGAAATTAATTTAAATCACGAGCGAATAAATTCTTGTAAAATATTATTTATGAAGTGTGTGTATATATATATATATATATATATTATGTGTATAAAGTTATTTGAATGGTGAGAATAACAATGGAGGAGGAGGAAGAAGAAGATGAAAGATGGAAACTTTGAAGCATTATCTTGTCAAGGAAGGAATGCAAAAAATAAAAAATAAAAAAAGCAATATAAGAATATAAATTGTGAAAAATAAGTCAACAATGTGATTTTGACCAAAGCATTTTTACTCATATTCATTTAATAGATCATTTTCATGTCGGTTTCATCTCTTGATATGCGGATTTTGGCTTCCTTTTTTAGAAAATAGGCAATAAAGAAAAAGGCATTGTGTTTGAATCTTGACATGATCACCCACCAACCATCCATCCCCCAATCTGAACATCACCCATACAAAACCTTCTCCACTTCATTTTTAATTTTTAATCCTCATGATTTTCATAAAAATTATTAAAATTAAATTATGTTCTCTGAAAAAATAAATATTTGAATATTTTCATCCATTTCTTATTAATTTATATGATCTAAATATGATATATATAATCATATCATTTATCTTTATGTATTTATTTACGATCTCATTGGTTAAGTAAATCATAATTGTTTTTCATATATGAGTTTTTCACATGTATAAAGAGTAGAATTTTCACATGTCTGGTAGTTTTCTATTAAATATGATAATAAATGTATTACATACATCTTAAAGGAAAAAAAATTAATATATATTATATTTAATTTTTTTCTCTAAATTTATTATTTGTTATAAAAATTAAGTAAAATTATGATATCTAAATAATGAGATAAATTTAAAAATTATAATAAATTTAATTGTTTAAAATATATAAATTAATTAATGTGTTGAAATGGAAATAATGAAATAAAATAAAATAAATGCTAAGTTGAAAGAATGGTACGTGTGTGAGAGTGAAAGTGTTGACTAAGAAGAGGCAGATGGCGACAAGACTATTGAGATGTTGACCAAAAAAAATTCAACAAACGTACTTAATAATTAATCAAGGGATAATCCTTATCCCTATCATTAGTCTTTGTTCAATGCAAGTTTATGATCATTCTTGTTCTTCCTTTCAATTCAAATAGACCGAGCTCAGTCAGAGGAGAGGAGAGGAGAGGCAATGAGGCATATACACATGTATATACACACACACACACACTACCTTCTCCATTTATATATCATAAAAGTTGGTATTCAGATTGACATGAAAAATGTCATGTGAAAAAGCACAAGAAATGAGAAGAATATTATACAAAGGAAAGTGCGATATACAAAGGAAGGGGGTTTGAACAACACCACATATTACCCCCTCCAACAAACAACATAATGAATCATACAAAACTGGGAACTTTTTCCCACTTTTTTACTTTCTTCCCTACACAGCTCAAAACCCACAAGTTCCCTTTTTTTTTTTTTTAAATTTCTTTTATTTTTTGTTTGATTTTTCCTTTTTGGGTGTTTTTCTACTCTACGGTTATTTCTAGTATAGTGGTGAGTCTGGGTTTTTTATATGTTCTGAGAAGCAATGATGAACATACAACACTTACAGATGACAGTGCCATGCATGCACCAGCTGCCCACGGTGGCAGCTTCACCCCAAGTAATGGATAGAAAACTCCTGCCGCAACAGGTATTGCTACCACATTGTATGCCATGGCAAATATATAATTCCACCGAATACGAGATAGTGTTTTTCTCGATAGATCGATGGCTGTGATTACATCCTCTAGGTTATTCCTCATCAACACGTAGTCGGCTGCTTCTATTGCTATGTCTGTCCCTGCACCGATTGCCATACCAACATCTGCAGCAGCTAAAGCAGGAGAGTCGTTGATACCATCACCTACCATTGCCACTATGCTTCCATCCTTTTGAAAAGAACGGATAACATCAGCTTTCCCTGCTGGCATTACTTCAGCTCTTACATCTTGAATGCCAACCTGCTCAAGTAACAAGCAAATTAAGTTTTCTTCACTAGATCCTCTCAAAAAAATATGGAAAGGTACAAAAGTAGCAGATGAGTTTGCTTTATCAGACCGCAAATACGAATGAGAACAACCAGCTGTACACAGAGTCATGCAGCATATATTCCAAACCAAAGGTTGAGGAAATGGAAATCCATCGGAAAAGCCAAAATTGGTGCCAATAGTATCATGCATAAGCAATGACAATCGATAGGAAAAGAAGAGTTGTTGACCAGAAATTCTTTCCTATCTGGGTGTATAAGTGTGAGTTTGTCAATAGACTGATGGAGCTTTATGTAAAACATGTACACAAACCTCTTTGGCAACTGCATGAGCTGTCCTCCGATTGTCTCCGGTTACCATGACTGGTATGACACCCATCTTCTGAAGGCCCTCCACAACTACAGCAGCTTCTCTCTTTAATGGATCTGCAACCCCTAACACACCAATCAAGGTGTCATCAAATGCAACAAGGACACCGGTTTTCGCACTTTCTTCAAGTTCTACAACGAAATTTTCTACAAGTGTGGAAATGGCGATCCCATTTTCAGTCATCAACTTCCGGTTACCAACCTGTTTAGGGAAGTTTCTCCTATCAGTACTTTAGCAATAAATAAACTAAATGCACACTTTGAAGGGAACTTTGAGCTCACCAAAACTTGCTTTCCATTTATGAAGCACTTGACACCTCTTCCTGGGAAAGAAGAGAACTCTGAGGCATCAAGAAGCCATGCAGGGATTGATGCCTCCTTGCTTTTGTTTTCACCTTCCTTGGTTACTGAAGGTTCTTCAAAGAAATGGAAATGGCGAGCATATTCCACTATTGCTTTTGCCAATGGATGTTCACTGCTAGCCTACATCATGTATCAGAAGAAAGGAAAGGAGAGAAGGATTACTCAAAAGGGAAAAAGTTAACGAGGGGACCCTCTCTTTTTGTCTATCTCTCTGGTTTTGAAGTAATGGGTTCCCACATATCTTAAAACGTTTTACACTTGTAAAGCACAAAGACAGATCAACAGGACTCGGAGTGAGCAAACATGGGCACATATCATGCAGTCAATGAACATTAAGGATGCAGATAGTCGTAGGAGTCATGAAACACACCTCCGCAGAAGCCACCCATCTGAGAAATTCACCACGCTCCATTCCGGTGAAAACTTTTGCAGTAGTGACAGTGGCTTTCCCCTGGGTAAGTGTGCCCGTCTTATCAAATATGACATACTTGATCTTGTGAGCTCTTTCCAAAGCATCTCCTCCTTTAATCAACACACCGTTGCTAGCCCCAACCCCAGTTGCAACCATGACAGCAGTTGGTGTTGCTAAGCCAAGGGCACATGGACATGCAATTACTACTACTGAAATTGAAAACATGAGCGCAAAAACAAAGTAGTTGCCATTCTCTGGAAGCCAATCATCTGGGTAAGCACCTATAGTTCCACCAACATACCTACAGAAACCATGAAAAATGGTAATCAAAATGATGTAGAAAACAGAAACACAAATGTGGATCCATATTAATCTTGCCAGAACAATCATTGAGAACATACCAACCCAATAATGTTAACAAAGCCATAGCAACAACTGTAGGAACAAAAATGCTTGCAACCTGCATGTCGAAGATAAAGGGAAAAACAGAGAATAAGCTTCCATACATAACTTCAACCACAACAGTAAATTTGGATAGAAAAAAAAAAGGGAAAAGAAATGTAACACAAGCCCATAAACAGCACTCACAAAATCAGCAAATTTCTGAATTGGAGCTTTTGACATTTGCGCTGTCTCCACCAAACTAATTATCTGACTTAAAACCGCATCAGATCCTACTTTGGTAGCTTGAATTTGAAGAGCACCATGCAAATTTATTGTACCTCCAATAACCAATGAATTAGCCTCCTTCAAAACAGGTGCAGATTCACCAGTTACCATACTTTCATTAATGTAACTTGAACCCCACACAACCACGCCATCAGCAGGAACTTTAGCACCAGGAAGAACTTTCAATGTATCTCCAGGCTGAATTAGCAAAGCATCTATTTCTCTTTCTGCTATAGCTTTTCCACCTGGGAATCAGTGAATATAAAACTTTAAGTTTGCAAGAATTCATAAAAAGGAAATTGTACGTGTGAATGCTGTCCAATATGGTTATTGTGGAAGCATTGAATCGACCCAAACCATATCAGATAAAGAAAAGATAGAAGAAATACCTTTGTCTTTGATGACCAGTAGTGCTGTTGCTGGTGCCAGTTCTACTAACTTCTTTATGGCATCGGATGTTTTTCCTTTTGCAAGACACTCCAAATACTTTCCAAGCAGAACAAATGTTATAAGCATGGAACTTGTTTCAAAGTACGTTGGAGACCAAAATCCAGTTGCTGCACCATACAGCAGTGCACAAACTGAGTAGAAGTATGAGGCGGAGGTCCCCAGAGCAACCAAAACATCCATGTTAGTGGAACCATTTCGAAGAGCTCTGCCAGCTGCTACATAGAAACGCTTCCCAATTACGAATTGGACCACACTTACCAATGCCCACTTTAACCAATCACCCATAAGGAAAGGTCCACATCTCCACAGAAGTAAGGAATATAAAAGGGGAATATGAGGGCATATGACTCGTATGAAAAAGACCGGAATCTGGATTCAATTTGACAAATGCAAACAATTAAAAGAATAATAAATAAATAAATGAAAAGCTACATAAGCTTATTTTGCACTTTAAAAGCAACGCAGTTTTTTATTGAAAGATTCTCATAATAATGCTCCCCAAATTTTCACTGGCACAAGCCATTAGAGGGTATACCTCTTAAAGAGATTTCCTTCAATAAAAAAAACTTCAAAAATATGCGCAAACAAACCTGGAAGAGAAAAGAAAGCAAAAGGAATTTTAAACCATATGCAAGTCATTAGATTACTCACACTAAGGAACAGACTTGAGATGAAAAGCCGAAACATAGTTGAGGTTTCTTCAACATCCTTAGAAGTCATTCTTGCATAAGGATTCATAACATGCAATTTAAACTTCCCATTGCTTCCTCCCTCAATCCCATCAACCAACAACCTAGAACCAACAACTTCAGGATCAAAGTCCACTTCTAGCTCACTGGGCATCCTACTGTAGCAAAATTGGCGTACCCCCTTTAATGTGCTAAGTATTCCTTCTAAAAGCTGTACATCCATCTCATTGAATATCCCAGCAACTCCTAATATGATTTTATCCTGCTGATTACTCTGTACAAGTGCACCTTCGAAACCAGCATCTTCAATTGCATTCACTATATCATCTTTGCTAATAACAGTAGGGTCATACTCAACTTCCCCTAAAGAAGTAGCCAAGGCAACTACAGCCCTTTTTACACCTGGAAGATCTCTCAAAATACCTTCAACTGAGTTCACACAAGCAGCACAGGTCATACCACCTATAGTGAACTGCCCCAAAAGTGTTGCATTGGACTTTGGTTTTGATACAGCTGGTTCAGCCAGAATTTCTGCCTCAAAGCCGGCATCCTCAATTGCATTCTTGATGTCATCTACCTGTATTAACACATGTATCAGGTACTTCAATTCATGTGCATTAGAAGCCACAATCATATATGTATATATTTGCAAATACAGTTACATGGTCAATTTTCGTAACATCTTTCTTGATAAAACCAGCCAATGTGAATGAACTAGAAAGAGAACAAACCATCAAATCTACTTGAAGTCTAATGAGCACAAGTACCACAAAGGTGCAAAGGTGCATATACAGTTTTTTTAACAGTTAATTGGAATTAGAACCTGAAATTTTCATTTCATCACACCAAAAAAGACAATCTACAAGCCCTAGACCAATCAGATGGTGAAAATGAAATTGTGAATGAGAACCTAAAGCAACATAATATACAGAAAAATCATAAATCAAACAGAAACTAGAGCAGGTAAGGATATAGCGGTTGCAGTTGCTCCATTTCAGGTAGGTATGATAACCAGCGACTCAAAAGCACTAACTAATTAACAGCATTACACACCAAATCAACTCATAAAATAAAAGTTTTTTTTTTTTTTTGAGAAACTGAAACCAACCCATGATCTAAATTCTTCAAATTTAGGAGAAGATTACTCGATAACAACACAACACTATAATTCAACCGCTGTTCAAACACCTTAAGGGCCATCCTTTCAACAACTAGAGAAAAGTGGCTATAACCCATATATGGTATAGAATCAATAACTATAGGTATAGGTTCTTTCAACAACTAGAGAAAAGTGGCTATCACCCAATTCAGGAGACACAACACAAACTAAGCCAAACAAATAACATAGAAGAGATTAAAGAAAATCTGATTAGGAAATGGAAATTAGTAACAACAAGAGGAAAGAAAGAAGAAAAAAAAAACCACGAACCTTGACTAACGAAGGGTCAAAGAGAACATAAGCTTTGTTCTGCAACAAAGCAACGGAAGCTTTTAAAACACCATTAACGCTGCAAAGAGCAGATTCAACAGAATTGGAACAGGCCGCACATGTCATCCCGGTAACTCTGACCTGAATTCTCCTCATTCCTTCATTATCCTCTTCTCCTTCACCAATAACAATTCTATGAAAATTATCATCACCATCATTACAACGATTTTCATAAGAATCGAGTAGCCTAACGTCCTCCAAGTCGACATCATCGCCATCTTCCGCCATGATAACCGGCCCCGATTTGCCGGCGACCTGGGTAAGCTGCAAGTTCCTCATGCTCGTAGACACTACCTAGATGTCCAACCGAGCAAGAGAGATGCCCAGAAAAAAAAATCAAATCTTTAACAGGAAGAAGAACAAGAGAAGAAAAAATCAAAGAAATTAAATCTAAAGACAATAAAGATTATTATATATATTTGACAGAGAGATTTTGGGAAGAAAGAAAGACACAAGCTTATAATTTTTGATACAACAGCGAAAGAAAGCGACACCAAAATTATTTTAATTCATTTTCAAAATAAAAATTAATTTTATTTATTTTTAAAGTAAAAAATAAATTAGTTAGATGGAGGCTAAAATTACCAGATTGCCCATTGTACTTGCAATTCTTGGTGGTTCTGTACTTCTTTACCGGCCACGCTTTCCTTTTCTCTTCTTCCATATTATTATTATTATATTTTTTTCATTAATTCGATAAATTTAATTTAAATAACTTTTTTCTCATAAAATATGAAATAAGGTAATATTGGGATAAATAAGTATAATATTATTATTTTTGAATTCAACACAACAGTAAAAAACCAATTATTTAATTCAAAATAAAAATTAATTTATTTTTATATTATTATGATGAAACATATGTACTTTTTATTGGCTTCTTTTCTCCTCCTTCTAGATAATAACATGATGTTAATGAGGTCAAATTCATCGAGGGTTGACTTTTCTATTGACAAAAAAAAATTATCATTTTACGTAAATAAATCCGTTTATCGAATTAATTTAAATTTTTATATACAAATTCAATTCAATTAAATATTTTAAACTAAAATAAACAAAATTGAACAGTTTAAATTACCCCTATATGAAAGTCTATTATATTTTAAAAAAATAATTAAAAATAATAAAACTATATGAAGGAAAGGAAGGTAGTAGCTGCATCAGCAAGTCCACGATGGAGAGCTGGCAGTCGTCATTGATGACCAATTAAACATTGCCATGAATGATTATATAATTTAAAAATAAATAAGTATTTAATTCAATATTATATTTTAAATATGCTGAATTTACGATCCAGTTAATTAATTAATTATTTATTTATTTGGATTTTATCCTTTTTTATCTATAATTATGTTGCGAGTGGACATTTAGACACAAAAGAAAAAAAGAAAAAGAAAAACATGTTGGAAATATGACTTATTCTCCACTAGAAAAACAAAAAAACAAAAAAAGAAAGGCTCCAAAATGGGTTAAGATATTTTGTTTTAATTTTTATTTTATAAAATTAAAATATTACATTTTTTACCATTTTTACGTTTATTTTTATTTTAATTAACAGATTGTAATTATTTGTATGGAGATTAAGTATTTTAGTATTAATGTTAATGTAATGATATTAAATGAATGTGAAAAAAGGAAAGAATGATTTATTAGTGTTCGTACTTTATAATTGAAGTTATCCACAATGCACGATGCTTAACCATTCTAAACCTAACTTTGTTACTTTTACAAAAAGAAAACGAAAACGAAAACGAAAATTCAACTTTATCATTATAAACAATCTATGTATATATATATATATGAGTGATAACTATCATTATTTAAATTTATTTATAGTTAAGTTGATTTTAATTTCTTAATTAAACTTCTAAAAAATTCATAATTTATCAAATTTTTTAAAAATCATTATCCAAAATAAGATATGTTATTATGAAACTAATTAAAATTATTTTAGAATAAAATTATTATTATTATTATTTTGAAAGGTAATTTTACTTTGAAATTTAAATATATTTTTAACTTCATAAAATCATTATTGTTGATTCAAACATTAAAATTATTACAAACACTTATTAATTTATCTAAAATCGATTAACAAATGAATCTCGATCCATTATCGAAATAATATAAATATTGTATGATTGGTATAAAAATTGGTGGTTTAGGATGAACATGGTGATGTCGTTGGTACATGTACTGATGATGGACCAATCAAGATCAAGAACACTGAGCTCAAATTGATGAAGTATGACGAGGCAATCCATACAAAGAAAATGGATTTTCATGTCCTCCCACTCCTAAACAAAAATAATTCTCTCCATATATATATATATATATATATATATATATTATTAAATTATTATAAAGAATAATTTTGTAAAAATAATTCAAATATTTAAATGAGTTATTTAAAATCAAAATAATTAAAAATCTTCATGTCTACGATACATTCAAAAAAATATAATATATTTATTAATTGCATAAACATCAATAATTAATAAAATATGAATATTTTTTTAATTAAAATAAGAGAAATATCTTTTATTTTGTCAACAATTATTATATATAACGATGGAAGAGAATTTGATTCTAAAATTGTTGAGAAATGGAATTAGGATTTGGATTTTGATAAAACCGAGTCAAGAATAAGCAATAAGTACAAAATACAATCCAACACGTACCATAAAAGGGAGGGTAATTTGGTAACTTAAGGAAACCCATTTTTAATAAATAAATAAATAAATAAATAAAATGCTTGCTTGCTAAGATATAAACAATACACAACCCAACCATAAGATAAAATTAATTAATTATTAAAGACAAAACAAACTAAAGCACCTTTCATAATATATGAATTTGACTTGCACCATCAAAAATAAATAAATAAATAAATATTAATTTGAATTATGATGAATTTATGAATAAAAATATCCGGAAAATAAAACGTTAAAACCAAGGGATTTTTTTTTTAAAATTTGTTATGATTGCGGGTAGTGACGTAATTAATTTGATATTATGGTTGGGGGATGGGTGTTGCAGTTGGTAACAGTTGGTGCAATGTCAAAGACCAAAATGTTTAGTTACCACCAACTTCAACTTCAACTTCACCTTCTTTGCTTAAGCCATCATCTTCCCATTCTCATCAAACCATCTGCTCCTCCTGTATTTAGAGCCCTAAACGATTCAAGCCGTTCATAAGCTACTTGAAATTTGATTTGATAAAAGTTCGTTCAAATTTGTTTAAGCTCGTTTAATAAAACAAACTTAATAAATAAGTTGAACTCAAGCTAGACAATATTCGACTCATTTAAACTCGTGAGTTGGTTCGATAAGAAGCTCGTAAGCTAACTCGTTAATTTATATAGAAAAATTTAATTTTAGACATGTAATCTATAAATTTGTAATCATAAAAATATATAAAAATATTTTTCAATTTAATTATCAATATAAAATTATAAATATCTATAAAATATAATAATTTTATTAATAAATTTTTTATTTTTTAAATAAAAAATAAAAAATTTATATTAAAATTTATATTTATTAGGCTCGTTTAAAACTCGATTATGCTCGGTTAAACTTGTGAAATGTCAAAAATTTTGGAAAGTTCGGCTTAAGCTCGACTCGATTATAAACGAGTCAAGCTTGAGTTAGGTAAAACTCGGCTCGACTCATTTACACCCCTACCTATATTCATCCATATCTATATGTATTTATACATATAAATTAAATTAATTAATATCATATCAATAGAGAAAATTACAAAATTTATTCAAAATTATATTATTTTTATATTAACTCCGTAATATTTATTTTTTACACTTTATAAATTTAATCGTAAATGCTTTTATACATTCAAGTATTTTTAGGAAATTTCAAAAAAAAAATGTGGAGTTTTAAAAATTGTTACATAGATGATAATTTTTTAAAAAATATTTATAAAAATAATAATTTATGAAGTTCAATATTATATTAAAATAATTTATTTGTGAACGATTTACATTATCAAACCATTATTTTTATAAACAAATGTTGTTTTTTTTTCTATATTTTAAAAAACAATTCATTAGTTTCTATCATTATTTTAATCTTCAAAAAACTATAATATATTTTGAAGTATTATATAATTAAAACCAACGCATAACTAATAATTTAGTACGTGCATGGCATAAATAAATTATAAAATAAATTTGAAATTTATTATTATTATTTATTTTATAGCAAAGTTAACATGCATATATACTAAAGACAAAATAATAATAATTTGATTGAAAAATGACTTTTTGGTTAGGATAGTGAGTGGGTTGGCCACTTACTCAATTATTTACTTTTCTTTCCCAACTAACATCTAATAAAATATATTATTAGATGCCAAAATATATTTTTTAAAATTCACAATTCATGCAAAATTAAAATTAAATAATTCATGATCAATACATCACATTCTTAAAAAGCTATATGATTAAAAGGGTTTTTTTTTCAAAAAAAAGTTATTAGATTGTTTTTGCCTTTATAAATTCAATATCATTAAAATCATGTTATTTTTTTTTAAAAATAAACTTAAATTACGAGATTTTATTTGAAAATTATAAAAATATGATAAATTTATATATTTTTATTAAATATTAAATTAATGAGATTGCTTATAAATTTAATCGTTTTATATGTTTTATGTGTTAGAGATATATTCCCTTTGTTTCACAAGTAAATGATGTCTCGTCTTTTAAGAACTTGATTACATAGAAAAAGTTTAAGGACTCGATTGAAAAAAGTAACGGCACTATGGACTAAAATTGAATTTCTCATCTTTTTATTACGAGTTGGGTTATGGGCCAATGAGTTCTTGGAGCTCCATTGATGACAGCCATGAATGGAGATTTAAGAAAAGAGCCCAATTGTTCAAGAACCCATTTCTGGTACACACACCAGGAGGACAGAAGAAGAGCCCTTCAATTTTTCAAGCTTAAACTTTGAACCCCAGAAAAATAAACACTCCATTATGTAGAAAATCTATCAGAAGACCAAAAAACAGGAAAAAATGAGGGGAATTTCCTTGATTAAAAGGTTCATTGATCGCCGGGGCTCTTTGAATTTGAGTTCAATTCGTGGCTCTTTTTCACTTTCAACAGCGGCTTTCAACGTCTCATCACGACCTACTCGTTCCATTCCACTGAAATCATTGTTTTGTAATGATTTCTCAACTCACAATATCATAAAACCTCAATTTTCATTCCCTTCTCTTCATTTCCAAAGAGCCTTTTGCTCATCCCCAGGTAATGCCTCTGTTTTAATATTTTTTTTATTGCAACTGTAAAGTTGTTATCTTTTTTTTAGCTGATTGAGTTTCACTACTGTGATTTTCAGATAGTTCAAACTTCTCCCTGATTAATTCAGAAGAACAGTTCAATACCATGATGAAAACTGTTCAAGGTTCAATCCCCTCCCTTCCCTTTGAACTTCAGGATTTGCATTTGTTGTTACCAGCTACTGTGTAACTGCTGAAGCTAACAGCTACTTGTAATTTGTTGCTTACAATTTTTTGCTCTTGATTGTAACAGAAAAGTCTGTGCCAGCAATCTTCTATTTCACTGCTGCATGGTGTGGACCTTGTAAGTTTCTGTCTAATGATTGGTTTTGGATGTTGTTTCCTATGGAAATTGTTATTACAGAACATGCTTCTTGTGCAGGCAAGTTCATATCTCCAATTATTGCTGAGGAAAGTAAGAAATACCCTGATATTACTGTATACAAGATAGACATTGACCAGGTATTATAGGTTTACAGTTTTGTGATTTGTATTCTTTTGACCTGTAACAAAATACCTGCTCTATACGACTCCATGACATTGTATTAAGTGTTTGTTTCGTGCAGTCTATTTGTTGAAGTTGGAAGTTTTGTTTTCTATTCTGTATATTTATTTGAAGTGTACGCAAAATAGCATGTGAGAATTGGTAATCGTTGCGATAATGCTAGTAAGTGTTGGGAATGAAGCATGTCAAAACCATTGTTTATTTGAAATTTGTGATGGGTTCTTTCCCACAACTTGATTTTGTCCTTTGAAATTGTTTAGAATTATGACACTGTTACTTATGGTGTTTAAGTTTAACATCCATAAATAAGAAATTGGTATCATCTCAAATAGAATCTTTGCCTCCAAGGTCAACGGTGTTACATAATACAGTCAGTTGAATGACAATGACTACAGTAGTAGAAGTGCACATCTCACTGTCGAATTGCTGCTGTAGTTATGAAGCTTATTGCTAAGGAATGTCTGTAATATAAATCCCCTAGTAAGGTCACTTTTGTATCCTAGGTTTTTGTCATGCTGCTCTAAGTAGATGAATGACATTTCTATGCTGCAGTGTAGCTCTTTGATATGGGTGAAAAGAAGTGTATTTTTGATTTGTGGGAACGAAGAAAGAAGCATTCTTAGTTCTCATGCACCTAGTAATAGGATTGAAGAAAACATCGAATGATGTGTAATATGAGACGACCAGAGTCATAAATGGTCTTGACATGCCTAAAAGTCAATGCAGGTGTATGAAGCTACGATTATGTTATAAATCCACTTCTATCTTCCAGTATTCTTCCCTTTTTTATGAAGAAATGCTACTTTTGTTTCATTATCATGTTACTTTCCCAGTAACTTTTGTTGCATGTCGAGTTTTGTTCATGATACTAGATTCTGTGGCATTTGAGTACGAAGCTACCTTGTCTTAGAGTTTAACATGACACTACAAATAATTATACGTTGACATTGCTGGAATTAATGCTGATAAATTGTTGCAGGAAGGCCTCGGGAAAGTATTGAGCCAGTTAAATATTTCTGCTGTGGTAAGCTTCTCTTGTTTGTTTTCCCTAATACTGATCTATACACGTGTGTGAGCTTTGAAGCAACTTCCCATAGATTTATACCTCATTATTGAATCTTGCACGTTCCATTTGTTTAATGCAGTAGCAACTACACAAACTTACAATTTGACTAAACAGTAAAATCTGTAATTACATTTCGCTTATAAGATTTTGTTTTCATGATGAACCTTATTAAAGTATATGAACAATCAGGAAAACGTATCTTGATGTCTGTCAGGAATCTTAAATGGGTGTCCTTACGAGCTCAAAATAATGTTTAATTCTCATAGATTAGGTATAAATGTGAAGTAGATATTTGATTAAGTTTTTCGTATAATTTTGTACGATGTGTTTCTTTTGCGTGGAATTTGACTATATTTTCGTGTAAATTGTATTCCATTTTGTTAGATTGCCTAACGTAGTTGAATAATATAAACTCATCTCTTCTTTTAGCTGTTAATTCATCGCCCTGTGCGTTATTTAATACTGCTCTGCATATTATTTGAAAGGGTTTATGACCAACCTGAACTGGATTATGATTTATGCCTTGTTCTGCAGCCAACACTGTTTTTCTTCCAGAACGGGAAACAGGCAACCGCAATCGTCGGTGCTGATATTCAACGACTGAAGGATACCATGGATGACCTCTATGGGTAATTTTTAACTTGTCTCCAGTTCGTTTTCTTTATTCGTCTTTTCCTGCTTTCAATTCATCTCCTGCACCGGTGCAGTTTGAGGGGTTGTTGAAGCATCATCTATTTTGGTAAATAATACGTGAAATTTCTAAGTATACAAGAGAACATGTTTGGAATTCGGCTTTGTCAGGACATAATATGCACGTTATTGAATTAACATGTGATGTCGACTTACTGAAATATGATACTAATTCATGATGTTTGTTTAAAAAATTAATATTCATGAAATAGATAAAGTGAACAACTAAAAGGGAATGGAGAAAGCATTATTATTGGTTTGTGCTATAATTGACTCCAAAAATGGCGAAAAGTCGCAAGTCACCAAAGGTGTATCTGCTTGTGCAAACTTTGATGGATTCTCCAGATGTTCTTTACTGATTGGTTTTCTTATGGCGTGTATGTGTGCTTGTATATATATATGCAGGAAGGATTGAATGGAAATAAACCTGGAGGAGGGATACTTCAAGCGCTGCAACCAGTCCAGCAAGGGGAAATACATCAAGTATGGCTTTTCATTGCATCTGTTTGTTGGTAGTATAAACACTTTGCGGATAACAATATTATCGGTTGAAAATTTTGCGTCCGTTGGCTTATAAAAACCTGTCACATTGATTGTTTTGGTTTAGAACCAGAATGGAATCAGTTTGGTTAAGAAGTCAGATCGAACCGGATATACATAAAGTTGGTTTGAAATATAAAAACTGGGTTTGGTTCGGAATATTATCGTTGGTTTGGTACCATGGAGAATAGTGGAACAAGAAAGACTGTAAAGAGCAGATAAAACATGGTTTTGCAGACAAATAATTGTGATGGCTGCTTTCCAATGTCCAACAAAACGACAGCGTATATTAATGATAGGCAGGCAGGAGCAGGCCTAGGCCTAGGCCTATGCTTGCATCCAATGGCGACTGTGGTCAAACTTTGTACAATACAAATACCCAATGGTCAAAGTTGCAGTATTTAAGAGTTTGGAATATCCCTTCCTCTTTTTTATTCTCAAAAAATAATATTTTTTATTTTAGAAATTTAAGAAAGACAGTCCATTTTCTTTAATAATTAATTATGATAAATACGATCCATTAATTACTATATTTTTATATAAATAGCGATAATTCTATTAACCATCATAAATAGTGATAATTATATTGATATAATTTCTTTCTTAAAGTTTTTTTTTTTTTTTTGGAAAAATGAAAATAAATAATTGAGGATGTAAGCATGTAGGCAAGGAAGGATCTTGTTTGATGGATTTTGACACCCATCTTCCAACATCCTTCTCATTTTTGTTTGCGTGTATTACACTCTCCATCATTATTCGACTAATTAATTCTTTATCGTAAAAACTTCAAGCCACGTGATAATTTCAGATATACATTTCTTATTTTATCATAATTTATAGAAAAAGTCTGAAATCTATTTAAATATACATGAAAATTCAAACATGGAGATGGTAGACCCCCTTTTAAAAAATTAATAATTAATAATTAATTCCATACTCGAATTATCTTGATCAAATATATTCAAAAAATATTTGAATTTTACATTATTAGTTATCTTCAAAAATTAAAACATAAAATCTTTAATAGTTTAATTAATGTATTTAATATAATATATGCAAGTATATTTACATGTATTTTAAAAAATAATAAATGTAAGAGAGAGAGTATGATGATATTGAAATATCTGCTTATGTGCCTTGCACCAAACTCAACTACTTCCACTCTTTTTCTTTTCTTTTTTTTTTTAATGCCATTTTCTTAGCTTTTTATTATTTCAATTATACACAAATCAATTCAATGAAATCATAATAATAATAATTAATAATGCAGCATAATAATACTGATGATGATTCTATAATTCAATGCAATAAATTAAATTTATAATTTTCAGGTGGGATGGCCTTAAGATGTAGGGGTAGGGTATCCTACAAACTTCTGTTATGGTTGTCGCAAGCACAATGATTTTGGCTTTTGAAAAGCATAACTCCAAGTCAAGGGTTCCGTCATATCATTGTGGGTTCCATTCCCCACTAATTTCTATCTACTTATTCTTCCCCTTTTTTTTACCAAAAAAACATAAATAGAATATTCAATTATTATATAATTGATTCCCCTTTTTTCCATATTTCAAATTTATTTTATTTTATTTAAATATTAAGTGCGATCATCACTATGAATCAAAATCTTAATAAGAAAAATAAATAAATAAATAAAAGCTTTTGATCTTTTTTAGATTTCCTCGAACTTTATTTTATTCCTTCCATCTTGAAATCTGGAATGGCACACACATACACAAAACCCTTTTGTTTCTCTCCCAAATACATATATATATATATTGGCTTTTAAAGTAGAAAATTATATTATTATTTAAGGTTAATGTACGAAAATTCTCATTCAAGCCCATCATGGGATGGCATGGCATGCCTCTGCAATTTCTGCATGGCCTTCCACATAGGCCCATGGGCTTTGTTCCCTTTCCTCTTTTTCCTTTTTTTTCAAAAAAAAAAAAAAAAGCTAAAAGGATATACAAATTTATGTAAATTTTTTTATAGATTAAAATTAACTTATTTTATAAATTTATTTTGATTATTTCAAAAATTATTTATTAATATTACTATTTACCTAAAATACCCTTGAATAAGTTATAAGCATTTTTTTTAATCGAAATTAGATAATTAAAAATATTAAAACTCAACTAAATAAATTAATACTGTATTGTTCCCTTTGGCATATGAACTGAAACCAATGTGCAATATATCTGTGTTTTTTCTTTTTAAGAAAAACTTATTATAATAAACGTAAATTAATATATATTTTATAAATTGTTTTATTTAATTAATATTTTTAATTCATTAAATGAGAAGTAATTTGTGAAGCAGATAAGTTGTCAGTTGGGCAGAGAACCAAACCAATTTCATATGCATTTATTTATTTTATTTCGACTTACTTATTTTTTTTCCATTTAATTTATTCCATACCGACAAAATGTGCATGCGCATTATATATGCTAAAAGACATTTTATTAATTTAAATATATAATTTATCCGCTATAATTAATTTAATCATACATAAAATTCAAATATTTATTATTCAATATTAATATTCAAATTAAAATAATTTTTTTATCTTATTGAAATAATATAATTCGTTTTTCTATAAAAAAATTAATACTTATATAATGTTTGGTAAAATTCAAAATTAAAAATTAAAATAAATTAAATCATCATAAAGTCTTATAAAGTGTACTAATTTCATATGCTTAACATTTAACACAATTCTAAAAATTTAATTATTATGTTTATTTAATGATATAAAAGTGTTTTTTGTAAAAAAAATTTAAAATACAAACAACTTAATTTATCAATTTAAAAAAATAAAAAATAATTTTTTACTTGTTATTTCAAATAATTTGTAACTTTATTTTATGTTATTAAACATTATCTTAAAATAATTAAATATTTAAAATATTAGTTTAAATATTGAATCAATTCAAGTTGGATTACCAAATACCATCTTAGACTGAAGTATTTACATATGTTGTTGGAAATCATAATTTATTTATTATTTTAATAATTCGTTTTATGTTTATTTAATCATTTAAAAAATTGAAGAAAAAATTAATACGAAAATAAATTTTTTATTTTAATTGATATAAGAAATAAAGGATAATTAAAAAGAGAAAGTAAAATGAAGAAATGGGACAGAAATAGATTCCAAGTTCTGAAAATGATGGGGTACATTGACATGTCTGCCTCTGCCTTGGGGAACTAATTTCATTTCCATCGCTGAATTTTGTTTGACCATCCTTGACATTGCCATCATTCACCACCCACATTATTATTATTATTATTATTATTATTTTATTTATCTGTAAATTAAATTAATTAATTAAAATAAAGGAATTACGTATTTATTTTATTAGATTAAATATTTAATAGTATTTGACAAGGGAAGAGGCACGCGGGAAGCCATTCAATGAATCGCTGGAACTGCAACCACAGACTGGTCATAGTTTTCTTCAAAAATGAAACCCTTGGCTTGCTGCTTGGCTTATTCTCATTCTTTAATAAATTAGTTATTATTATTATTTAATTTATATGGAAAAGTATAATAATTAAATTTTATACTTTATTTTAAAATTGAAATATTTATTAAAGCATCCTAACTAATTTTATAATTATATTTCTATATAATTATTGAATCCAGCGAAAGATAAGAATGAGAAATGAAATTAACAGTAAACAACGAAAAAAACAAAACAAAAAAAAAAGTACATCAAGGACACGACAGTCTTACAGGCTCTTTGGTTGCCATCTTTATAATTACAAAGCAGGAGGAGGAGGAGGAGGTGGTGGTTGTTGCGGTGGTGGCAACTGCCGAGCTTTTTATTTTCTCTACAATATTTTAATTCGGTTGATTTAGATGGTCGATTTTATGATTTATTATTATATATCTTTATATCCGATTAATTATTATTATTATTATTATTAGTATTGTTTTGTCTGTTTTACATTATTCTGAAATTACAGCGATGATATATGTACGATATACCCTAAACCTGAAACATATCTCTTTCTTGCTTACGTCTTCTTCACCATGGATATTTTATTCACACGTGACCCTTTTCCTACGTACCTGAAACGACGGCGTATTACTTCTTCATATTAGGGTTCAACATTCCATTCTCCACTTGGTTTGTGTAAATTTTAAATCAAACTAACTAATTCAATTAAATATAAAAAATAAAAACCGAACCTAATAAAATATAAATTAAAACAATTTTAAAATAATTAAAATAAAAAAAAGAAATGATGTAATTTTTCAATTTAATTTTATAATTTAGTTTAATTAATTAAAGATATATCTAAACTAAAAACAGAAAATTACCACAACCAGAGAATAAAATATATGAAATAATATATAATATGTGTGCAAGTTCCATTACATGATACAAAATTGGTAGGAGTAATTAAAAGCGTATAGCTCTTCAATTACAGCCTCTCTACAACCATTTAAAAGGTGTGCAATGGAAATGCTTGATTAAAAATACATTAATCTACGATTAAACTACGATCCAACCCATAATACGAATTAAGCTTTCGATAATATTATATATATTAACATATAAAATATCATCTTCATCTTCTTCTTTATTGATTGATAAATTCTTTTTTTTTTTTTTGAAATTTTTTCTTCAATTTGAATGATTTTTTCTGACCTATTTCAGGAAAGAGGAGCTCTATGAGGAGCACCCTTTCTTCTGCTGCTTAGTGAGAGCACAAACCCTGGTATGAACCCACTTCCTTTCTTCTTCCTCTTCACAACCTCCATTTCCTGAGAGATTCTGGAATTTCCCGTCGTCTCGTTTGAGCATGATGAGCCCTGGAATCGAACTTGGTCTTCTAGAATGGAGCTAGATGTGATGTGATTATCGTCGTCGATGATCTCCGATCCATCCATCCTCAATCCTTCGAACTGCGAAAATGCAAAATCAGATTCATCGATTCTATACAGAATGGCAGAGAGATCCTCCTCCTGATCCACCATATGATCAACCTGCAAAGTTCATGCCCCCCCTTTCAAGTCAAATCAAACCGAAAATATATTAACAACTAGAATACATGATCAGAAAGATAAAATTGCATACAGGCCATAGACAGAGAAATTTGAAACAATTTTAACTTCTACTACAGACAGCTAAAACAGACACGAAAACCGAAAAACTGAGCAAGGAAAACGAATGGCATTGGCAGGGGCAGAAAACTCAGAGAAAGTAGAAGATGATAATGTCACCATTTCACCAGCACTTTTTTCCTAGAATTGCAACCAATAAAAATTAATCTGACATTAATTTAAATATAACAGATGAAGCGAAGAAAACCAATAAAAGAAGTTAGAAATGGACCTTGCAAGAGAGAGAACAGAAGTGAAATGGTTCTTGAAGAATCCTGTCACAAGTTAAGCATACATTGGCAGACCCCTTACATGGCCTTGATTGTGGCCTCTGGTTCAAGAATATCACTTTAGCACTGTTTATAGTATACGGCTGCCATACATTTTAATCAAGACAAATACCATCATCATCATCAACTATGGGATTATGTTCTCTTGAACATCGAATTACTGATAATTAATCTTAATCCTAGTTTAAGTACCTGAATATAGGAACAGTCAATCAGCTTCTCAAGATCCCCCAGTCTAACAACATCATGGTAAACATATCTTCTTACCTGCCAAACATTTTATCGTAATGCAAAAATCCCAATTGGGTCCTTAAACAAAAAGGCATTTTTAACACCCCGCAGCGAATGCGTAGAAGGGGTTCGAGTTCGATCTCAACCCTTGTTCGATAATTCGCAAAACGGGAAACCGGTTAAGAATATCAATAAAATAGAATTTTCTGATGTGGCTAAGGATTCTTATTGAATGAATGAAATGTGAACCATAAGTGACTAGAAACAAAACAAGTTCCCTGGCAATGTACATGTGAATTACTGTATCTAGATATGTGAGACAAATGGCAGTAATTATTTCATGAAAGTGATGTGAATTTTTCACTGAACAGATTGAAATTTATCTGAAAAAGTCGGGCAACCAAACCTCACATGACATCAAAAAAGACTTAAATGAACAATTGGGTGCAATATGGATACCGACCGATCTGAGTGCGGGTCGGATAGGATCGTATTCGAATGGAAAAACTGTGGAAAATGTGGTCAAACTTTCGCTTTCTTTTGAAAGCAACAGGAGAGGAAACCTTGCAGATAAAATGGATAGAAAATAAATCTTCCATATATGGGAAACAAACCAAAATCTGAAAGGTGGGAATCAGAGGAGACATGATAATCTGTTTAAAGAATTATCATAAATACATTTATTTATTTCCCCATAAAAAAACATTAAAAAATTCAAGAACTCATTGGAGACAAGAATTAAATGCATAGTAGAATCTTGAACACCATCTTCATGTTCATGCAATGCAAACAAACTCCACCAACAAAGAAATGAAGATCACCTTTTATTCAGATTCAACATCATTCATCAGTTTTGCTTTAGGATTTATCTGAATTCAGCCCATCAAAGTAATGTAATGAGAATTAGTTTAAGTTTATTTGGATAATCATTGCCAATTATATTCACAGGCAACACAAAGCACACTTCTGTGAACTTGTTTAGGTTTTTTTGGTGATTAATTAGGGGAAATATTAAGAAACAAGGAACAAGAGTTTATAAAGGAAAGGAAAAACATAAACCCATTACAGGATGTAAGCTGGTAATTCATGTAAGAGATGAGCTCGTCAAAAAAAAAAAATTAAAAAAGCTAAGGAATTTTGAAAAACCCAGCAAGGAATTGAAAGCAAAAGGCAAGAAAAGGAAAAGAGTTCTAAAGAAAACGGTACTTTAATGAACTACCTTTTAGAAAGAAAGACAACTGTATATAAGAATGATGTGGGTGTAATTAATTATGAGATAAGAAGAGTAAAAGACAATTAAGATAGTTAATCAGAAAGAAACTACAAGTACCCATTAAAGAATTAAAGATGATCAAGTGAAGAAAAGATCCATAATCAATAATTATAACAGAAGAGAAAGAAAGAGAGGAGAAGAATTTCACAAGAACATGCATAGAAATACCTGAAGAAGAGGATGAGAATGATGAGAAGGAAGGCAGTGAGGACAAATACTAAGGCAACAGAGCAAGCAAAAGATGTTCTTCTCATTCTTCTTGATATTTTCATGAATCCCACATCCTCCAAAGAATGTTTCCGCCATTAATCCTTCAAGCCATGCAGGCTTATCACTATTGTTATTATTAGTGCCAGTATTAGTATTCATCATCATCAACTCATCACCATCATCATGATCACCACTGCCTCCTCCTTCTCCTCCTCCTCCTGATGCGGTGGTGGCTATGGCTGTGGTGGGGTGGTGATATCTACTTTCTCTTACCATTTTTCCTTTTTCAATCAAAATTATTTCTATTCTTGGAACTTGTAGTTTTGTGTTAAAAGAGCAACAGTAGAGCTTTTTAGTATTGTTAGCTTCAGCAAAAACCCTACACCATAAAAACTATATATAAATGTATATGTATGTATATATATTGTGTTTAATGGGGAATTATAGAGTGCGATTAGAGTGCAGGATTATTGTCGTTTTGATGGGGGGGGAGAGAGAGATAGACAGAGAGAGAGGATGTGTGTGGAACTGTCCTTTTTTAGAGGAAATGGAAACGAAAGAAACCCCATAAAAGATAAAAACTGAGGCTCTGATACTCTGAAAAATTAAAATTAAAAAAATTGGCTGTAAATTGTCTTCGGGACAACTGATTTATGTCAAATTTTATTTTCTTAAATTATCATTAAATATATATATAAATTATTAATTATCAATTAAATCAATTCAAACATTAATATTTGATAATTTTAATTTAATTTAAAATAATTTATTTATGATTGGAATAAAAATATTAAAAAAGGAAGCAATTTCTTAATAAAATCATTCACAATTTAGCTTTTCAATTTATATTGAGAATTTAATTAAATGAAGTATTAAGCAAACCATGTTTAATTACCTAAGTAAAATTAAAAATTATTTTATTTATTTCATAGAAAATTTTTTTAGTAATCGGTATTAAATGAGATTTTTTTATGTAATTCAATTATTTTTGGTGGTATTAATATATTCATTGAATGTCATAGTGATAATTACTGACTATATACATTAATAAATATACCTTCTTTAATTATTATTTTTCCATGTCTGAAAATAATAATCTTATTCTTTTGCATAATAATTAAGTTCTAAATATTGTTTTTAATATAACAAATATATATAATGAATTTTTATTAATAAATTAATAAAATAAAATAAAATATTCATTTTCTTAATCTTTTATGTAATAAATGATAATATTTTTCGATAGAGGAAATAATTATTTTTCAATTTCAAAAAATAATTAATATATAATTCTATTCTACTAATCTTAAATTATTTTACCCCTTTCATATTTTAAAATTAATCAATTTTAACTAAATAAATTATTTAAAAAAATATTATTATTATTATTTATATTTCAGTAAAACATATTTTAAAACTATTGTATTCGAACTTATACATATGGTTTGAAAAATAAATTATAAAAGTTAAAAAATCCATCAAAAATAAATTTTTTAATTTGAAAAAATTAAAATTAAAATTTTTACCCTATTGGAAAACCTTTTTTCGGGAAAAACAAAAAAAAATGATGATTAATGGCCAAAATACCAATCGAAAGCAATAATTAAGATAAATAGATAAAAAAGGAAAAATTTTAAAAAAAAAGGAACAAAAAAAAAGAGGTAATGTACCGTGTGGTGAGGTTTATGATAAGGAGTTTGTGCAAATGGCGGGAAGACAGCCCACCATTCTGTACCTTTGTCTTCAGGTTGAGTCTTGAGTGGACCCTACACATCGTTCTTCTCCCAATACCAGCGCCCCCTCCCCCCTCCCTTGGCACTTTGACCCAAATGCCCCTCATTTTCCTTGTCACACATGGCTGTGAACCTGTGGCTGTATGGGATATCCTCATCATCTCATTCTCTCCTAATATTTTATTTTTTTTAATTGTCTTTTCGAACTAATTTCGGCAATTTAGCAAATTATTTATTATTTCTATTTCGATCCAATCGGATTTGAAATATATATTTATTATTTAATTATTTTTATGATACTTTTGGATTATATATTTTATTAACTTGCGACACGAGAAGCGTCCTCCATTTTGTATTTTAATGATCATATAAGGTTAACATTATGGTCGAAATATAGATTTGCTGTAATTATTTTAACATATAGTTTAATTAAGCCATCGAATTAATCAAAATTAATTATAATATATGCATTGAATTACTCAAAAACAACCCAATTGTAGTCATCATGTCTATTAATTTTGGGAGGTGTGTCTTATACTATTTTTTTATTTTTTAAAAGTAATTTCTAATTATTATATATATATATATATATATATATATTTATTTAAAAATAAAGCTAAATGAGAAAACAATCCACAATGTGGCTGTTTGATTTTATTCATAATATTTTAGTAAATTGATGATGTTGAAGTTAAAATCCAACGTCGTCGTGCAAGTTCAATACTATATTTTAAAACCCTAAGGTCACTTCACATGCATGACGATTTGTAATTAGTTTTCCAAAATATTCGACCAGATATATTTTAAACAATAATTAAATTATTCTATTCGATATTAATTAATATTATTGTATATCATATATTTTTCATATTTTCAAATGAATTTATAATATAATTATATATTTATTGTATAGCATACGAGGTTGTCGAGTATTCTGCAACTTTCCTCGGTTCAATAAATGATGGGTTTTCCCAAACATCCTATGGGTGGAGTGGGTCGGTTATGGGCCAGAAGGTCCTATCCACAAGCTAAACCCAACCCGGTTTGACCATTAGTGTGTATATAATGAACCATTGCTGTTAAAAGACTACGGATTTTAGAAATATATCATTTAAAATAATGTATTATTTATAAGAATATTAAATTATTACGTATTAAATAATATTATAGTTTTTGGATTTTTTCCTGCATAAAATACATTAAAAGATTGATATAAAAAATGCCGACTTGGCAAAATAGAATATTTAATAATTGTTAATAATAATAATAATAATAAATATTATCATTATGGAAGAGGATGGGCATATAAAGACGTTTAAACCACCTAAATACATGATTGCAAGTGGCAAAGCTAAGTTAGTTTGGAACCAAATCAACAAAACTCTGATTGCTCTATCATTACTTTCTTCCTCTTCAAGTTTCTTTGACAATCTTATCATACCTAACTTTTTTTTTTAATATTATAATAATTCGTTATGTAAAAATTATCATCATTATGTAACAATTGATTTAGTAATTATTACGTCTATCCATGAAATCAAATCGTTTATTTTTGAATAATATTTTAAAAAATACCATTCGTTTAAATATAATATTATATATATATATATATATATTTTTTTTTTTAAAAAAAAAAATCATCAAATAATAAATTTAAAAAACAATGTTTGAATTAAATAAGAGACATTAAACAATAATTTAATTTAATGTGGTTTAACATTACGGGTGTAAATTCATATTTATAATGCTACTATTAATTTACTGGCGTCGTCGGTGAGTGATTTGTCAGCATAAAAGGCGTCGGTAGTACCACGAATGGCATTCCTTTGTAATTCCAACTTCAAAGGAGGGAAAATGCTGTCATTTCACTCTCTAGCAGGTGGTTACTGATTGATTCTTGTCTTCCTCGCTACTATACTATTAACTGCCTTGCTGCAGTCCTATCTCTCTCCCTCATGCATTCTGACCAAAACCTCAAAATTCCATTTCGAGATTGATTGATTGATTTGTTTGTAATTTCATTATTAGGAGGGAAAACAATGAGAGAACCGATTGAAACTGCCACTAATGGATCCTCACCGTCACCTCCTCCTCCGCCTCCTCAGGCTTTACTTGAACGGCTTAAAGATTATGGCCAGGAAGACGTTTTCGCACTTTGGGATGAGCTTTCTCCTGAAGAACGTGACCTTCTTGTTAAGGATATTGAGGTCAATTTCAATTTCTCAGCTCCTTCATTTTTTTGATATATTTTTGTTCATTTCCATTCTACCTCTCTTTATTTTCAGGTAATGATCTGATTTTTTAAAAATGTTTTTGAATTGCAGAGCTTAGATCTTCCACGGCTGGATAAGATAATTCGATGTTCACTTCATTCTCAAGGTTCACCTGTGAATTTCAATGATCATTTCTAATTACATGCACGTTTTCACTAGCTAATCGATTAATGTTGATGATTCAGGATTACCGGTAGCAGCAATAGAGCCGGTACCTGAAGGAAGTGTGTCAACGGTGGAGGAAAGATCGTTGGAAGATCGAGAACGGTGGTGGAAGATGGGATTGAAAGCTATCTCTGACGGAAAATTAGCTGTTTTACTTTTATCCGGTGGCCAGGTAATTTTTTTTTCTCATTTTGATTTTTGTCCAAATTGTTTAATCCGATTGTGTTATCTATTTCGAACATGCATTATTACTTCTTTTTCCCGAATATAATTCTGCAAACATGATAGGTTCTAATTCTTTTTAGCTTTAGTTTAAAAAGTAATTAATGATTCGTTGATATTCCATTTTCTTTCTAATAAGGAAAAAAAAAGTAATGCATTATTTGCTTATGAATCTTTTAATCTTTTATGCTATACTTTGTGATTGATGCTCCACTTTATTGATTTAATATAAATTATGGATCAGGAGCCATGATTTGTTGAATGAATTAATATAATTATTTGTCTCCGTCTCTCTCAATCACTAGTTGGTATAATGTTTCTTTTTAGGATGTCTACTTTTGGCATTTTGCTGATGGGTGTGTTTCATCTAATAATAAATTATGAAGATTTCAAAAAGTAAAATGAATTTCTAATTTTATTCTCTAAACAATAATTACTTAAAAAACAAGATGCTTTATCAGATTGTGCATTATTACTGAACATAAAAGAATAAAAGATGTTTTATGAATACTTTTTTTTTTATCAATTTTATATGAATATCATTAGTTAAGTTAAAGATGCATTATAAGATTGTACATACCTTTTCTTGTATCTATTCTTTTTTCTTTGTTTATCAAAACAATACACAAATATTTACATGCATGCATTGTTCTAATCTACTTCTGTACTTTAAGAGTTCCAACTACTTGGATCATATGCTATCATTTTACCTCAATTTTGATAGTAAATTGGCAATTCTCGAGACTCTCAATAATTCAATGCTGCTGATTTTTTAATTAAATTGTGCATCACAACTATAGCTTTTACATTATTGTTTTGATCCAGCCAACAATAGATGGTATATCTTTTTTTAAATCTCCTAAATTACAATCTTAGTATGATTTACTGTGGTAATTTTGAGATCTTTTCGAGTGTACCAAGATCTAATTCCTTAAAGATTTGTAGATAAATAGAATAAAAGATTTCACATATTTGATCCTAGCTAGTTTGGACTAAGGATTAATTATGTTGAATTGAATTGTGATATGATATTTGAGTTTCTAGCTTATGCATAGTCTCTGACATTTCCCTTGGAATTGGAATATGCAGGGGACAAGGCTGGGAAGTTCAGATCCAAAAGGATGTTTTAGTGAGTTATATGTCATGATAGTCTGATTTGGAAAATTATATGCGGTGACTCCAATTTTCTTCACCAATTTTTCATTCAATTTGGTTGTCTTTGAAATTGTGGCCTAAGGATTAGACATGCTAATAACAGAATATACATCTGCATTCTCTGTTTGCTAATATATGAGTTAGTGAAATGTGTTAGAGAAAATAAAGCAAATTTAAATATATGTGGACTCACATTTATTTGCATATTGGTGTAAAGTTGTTGGAGATGGTGGCTGAGGTAGCCATGATGCAAACATTTGTAGACAGAAATCTATTTCAGACCTGATTTCAGAGTGCAGCATACTTTTGTTTTTTTTTGTTCTGCAATATTTCCTTTTTTTTATAAAAAATTTAATATGTTATCTGAAACCAAGAAATAGGGGGAAAAAATGTTACTCCTTTTAAGTCCAACTTGCATAAAGATAAAATGCAAGGGTTTACAATAGCTTTGAGTCCACCTGTGGCGTTAACCTTCAGGTTTGTTATGCATATCCCCACATGCATGTATCATATCATTGTGGTTTTATGCAACTTTATCTTATATATTTATTTCAGATATTGGACTTCCATCTGGCAAGTCTCTTTTTCAACTTCAAGCTGAGCGAATTCTGTGTGTCCAGAGATTAGCAGGTCAAGCTGCTGCTGAAGGTGGGTTTCAATTCTCAAAGACAAGAATTTTCTCGTACTAAAATCTGACATGCTTTGCTAATAATTTCATCAAACAGGTTCTGGTGGTTCAGTGTCCATTCATTGGTACATAATGACCAGTCCGTTTACTGATGAAGCTACTCGCAAATTTTTTGAAAGTCACAAATTTTTTGGTCTTGAACCTGATCAAGTAAGGAAGATGCAACTTTTGCACTTTTTCCCATTAGTGTTGTATGGGTTGTTCCTTCAATTACTTTTTGCGTTGCAGATTACCTTCTTCCCGCAAGGCACCATACCTAGTGTCTCAAAGGATGGCAGATTTATCATGGAGACTCCATTTAAAGTACGTTTTTGTTCAATGAAGGAGCTAACAGTTCCTTTTTCTTGAGATATTATGGTGTTCCATTTATTTGTTGTTGGAAACTACCTTACGGTATCTTTTGAAATTCTAGTATTCTTAGCATTGTCTTTGTTTCACAAGTTTTTGATGTTGCATGGAGAAATTCAAAGATTAAGGGCACGATAGTAGAGTATTTAGGCTGCCATAATCTTTCACCAGGATTGATTGGTCAGAAAAATTTGATATTATACCAGATTTAGTTCATGTATGTATCTGTTTCTATTGATTCACAATTGCGACACATCAGTAATGGAGCTAATGAGTCCTACCTTTGTTAAGAACAAAACCATGGTTGCTTGACCAAAAGCTGACAATACCTTGCTGGGGCTCCTCTGGCCAATCCAGCAGCTCAAACTATTTGTCACATGATGGACTTTAGGTTCAAAATATTCTGGGTTGGCTTTTCGAGTTGTAGGATGTTCCTTGATTGAGGGACCGTTTGTAGCTTGTTTTCACTCTTTGTATAAATTTGCATTCTTGTTCTTGAAATCATGGTCTCAAATTTGATTTTTCAGGTAGCTAAATCTCCAGATGGGAATGGAGGAGTATACACAGGTAGCCTTTACATTTTCTAGTTCTATGTACTGCTTACTCGATTTCTTTCTATTGGTGCTTATTTTGGTTCGGTCCCTAAATTTTTTCAGCTCTGAAATATTCAAAGTTATTAGAAGATATGGCCTCAAGAGGGATTAAATATGTAGATTGTTATGGAGTTGACAATGCATTGGTGAGGCTTGTTTCCTCCATTCTGTTCCCTCTCCCTCCTCACTCCCCCACCCATACCTAGTTCTTTCATATGCAAGCTTCCAGAAACTTCTTGAATTGAAATGTAGTGATTAGGGTGTTGAAAGCAGGTTCGGGTGGCTGATCCAACCTTTTTGGGATATTTCATTGATAAAGGTGTTGCTGCTGCTGCAAAAGTTGTTCGCAAGGTAACTATTCTCTTCTACTTTTGCAAAAGTTATCTGCTATAGGGATATTTAGCTGATAAAGGTGCAGTTTATTCTCCGCAAAAATTGTCTGCAAGGCTTCTTATCCACGAACCCTCCCAGTTCTTTAAAACTGTACTATCAGACCAAAAAGTTAACGAGTAAAAAGTGTACAATCTAGGGGCAAAGTAGTTGCTTCAGAATCCCGAGTATTATTCAAATATAAAATTTGAAACAGAAGCTAATGTTAGTACTCCAAGTTAATGTATTTAAATCCTTCATTAAACAGGTGAAATAAATCTTGGAGTTGTATTTAGTATTTAGTGATGAGTCAAATGTTGTTCATACAGCTCTATTCTCTATTTTTGCATTTTCCCCATCTCCCATCATTGCTGCACTACGCCTGTAGTACATCTCAAAAAGTTGCCTATTTGTTACAAGATTTCGACGAAATTGGCCTTATGCTTTCTAGAAGTCTGTTAAGTGGTCAAACGTAGTCTGTTTTTCAACTGGACTCACATTTCATTATGTGTAAGCTTATTATGTTGGTGTATGAGCTTCACCAGGAATTGAGCTGTTACATTTAACTGATTTCTTTTAGGAAATGCTACTCAAGATGTTCAACTATTCCCATTTTATGTTGGATAGTAGAATAGCTGAAAAGTTCAGTTAGAAACAAATGGAAACCCTTTTTCTGCATGACTACTTCAATGACATTGTTTCTGTCGAATGTTGGTCATCTCTGTGATTTGATGACTTTGTACAAGATAGGCTTATAAGGTACTGTTTGGAGGAGATTTCCACTCGTTTTCTTTTTCTATGGAAGAGGAAATGTCTATTTGATGGCAGTCAAAATGGTTACTATCTGTAGAAAATCCACAGGCTGAAACGGGTGTTGGGGCCAAACACATGTGAATGGGTGTTGAAGACACTATAGGATGGATGGAACCTGATATGCTAAAACTTAGAACAGGTCTCTCTTATTTGAGTAAAGTTAACATTTACAACTTTTTCGGTTGAACTCTGGTCTTTGACTTTATAATATTGTAGTAGACACCATAAAACAAAATTATATCTCATGAACTTGAATGCAATTAGGTTTGTTGCAAGTAATATTAATATTCTTGTATTTCTTTAAGCGTATAGAATTGTTACTGTGTATAGCTATTTTATAACTCTAGTATAGGGTTTAATTGTTTAAGCAATCTAATTGCAGGCATATCCCAATGAAAAAGTTGGTGTATTCGTGAGGCGAGGTAAAGGGGGACCTCTCACTGTTGTTGAATACAGTGAGTTGGACCAGTCACTAGCTTCAGCAGTCAATCAGCAAACTGGGCGCCTTCGTTTTTGTTGGAGTAATGTATGCACTTTTTTCAAGTATTTCATATGATATTCCAGATATGCATATTAGATATCTGAGTATGAATTTGTCAAACTATTGGCTGCCACTATCCCTTTTTTTCTTCAAGCTACCTAGATTTGAAAAAAATACCTTTTGCTGTTATAATCATGACACGCATCTGTTTTTCCAAATTTTCCAACTAAGGATTTAGTTTTTGACCATTCAGCACCCTAGAGTTGGTTGCTTAGGTATAGGACACATTTTGATGTTTTTTTGTACAATACAAAAGGATTTTTTCACTCTGGCAACTTCAAAGATCAAATTTGATGTCCTATGTACTGCATAATGCAAAATATGTTAAAGATTAGATGAAGGCGTATAAATTGCTGTGAAAACTTTGCTTTCTATAAGAAGAGAATTGTAATTTGTAGTTAAAAGGTTTGAGATAAAGATTGCATTTGAAAAAAAATTCCTGTCTGATGTCTACAAAGGCACTTGTTATCTAAAGGATGACTTTTCTTTCTGTTCTCGTCAATTTTATTGAGTTCCTTCGTTTCTGTTTTGACTGCTGTCTGATTTTTATGATGCACTATATTTTAGCACATTGATGGCTTTTAGAATGCCTCAACATGTGGAATGCATTAATCTGGTTTTAGATGTCCTTAAATTTTTTCATCCTGACGTCTTCTGTTTTTAATTTTCAGGTGTGTTTACACATGTTTACTTCGGACTTTCTTAATCAAGTCGCAAATGCCCTTGAGAAAGACAGCATGTTAGTGAATTTCTCTTTTTGAACGTATAGCGAGACAATACTCTATTATCACCTACATGACATGTTTGTCTTTCAATTGTGTTCATACTTTCAAATAGCAGTTGATGAATTATTTTCCATATTTGAGTTGCAAATAGTGTATATATTTCAGCATTAGTATTTTTATACTAACAGTTGATAAAGCACGTAATAGCTCTTCAGAATTGCTGTACCACTTTATGTCATGATACGTATTTGATAGAGTTGGAAGTGAGGGTACTATACACGGTAGTGTGATGTAAAATCTTCTTTTGAATGATTTAATTTAGTAATCATGGGCATATCAGAATTTAATAAAAACCAATACTAGTTTTGTGAGTTCATGCAAACAGAAGGCCGGTATCATTTTGTACACACGCTACTTAGCAGGTTTGAATATGTGAAGATGATATAAATATAACTGCTGCAAGTTTTTTCAATTTTAGCAAACTATAGCTTCTGAGAAATTTCGTTTGAAACATTAAGCATCCAGCATCATCTTGTTGAGAGACATCACCTACAACTGAAGGATGAAGCCTCGCCCATATAACATCATCATCATCTTCACCTTGTAGCGCTTAAATGTGGCCAGTGTCGGAGACTTTCATCTTCCTAGTCTTCAAAATTGTTTGAACATTCATCAGTATATATGTTACATGTATTCATGTGATATCCTTGTATCAGATAACTTGCATACTAGCATGTGCTTACATGTGGTTTATAACTGCAGGTATCATCTAGCAGAGAAAAAAATTCCTTCAATTCATGGATTTACGTTGGGATTTAAACTAGAGCAATTCATATTTGATGCGTTTCCATATGCTCCTTCAACTGCTCTTTTTGAGGTAACT